>PVLD010033858.1:0-13236 GCA_004027595.1 Dinomys branickii | reverse complement strand
TGTCTGACTAAATTTGCATGTCTGTATATGGGTCCATACATCTACAATTCGAAGATATCAATGGATAAAACAACAACTACTGTTGAGACCATATCACCTTGTCTATAGATTAGTTGTGATTGTACTATTTTCTATGATAATTGGTGTCTGTTTGTCAATATGTTTTTGTACTTTTATGTTTCTAAAATAAAAAAATAAATAAATAAATAAATAAATAAATAAATAAATAACAGGGTGTTGTGACTTATATCTAAACTCCCCCCGGTAGTCTCCGCATGCTGTTAGGAGGCGAAGCTGGACTGAAGGGGCGGGGTCACTGCGGGCTGCCCCGGAAAGGAGGGTCTTTGTCCCTGTCCCCTTCTTTCCCACCTGCCTGCTAAGCTTCGCCGCCAGCCAGACAGTTTGCTCCTCCCTTCTACCTTGCGCGTTTCTGCCTTGAGCCAGCTGACCACTGGCTAAATCCTCTGAAATTGTGAGGTGAAAAATCCCCTCCCCCCTTAACCTGCAGGAAGGTGCCTAATGTGCTAGGAAAAGATGGATATATGCAAGATGACAGTAATTTTGGGAACATCTTGGAATTGTTTCTTATGATATAAAGCAGCAAAATTTTAGAAGAAATTTGGGTATGTTATAGGCCAATATAAGTATTTGGGAGGTATTTTATCATAAATTTGTTATAGAACTTCTCAAATAAATCTCCAAGGTTGAAAGATTCCACAGCAAATATTAATACATTTACCACTTAGGTCTACTGTTAACATTTTACTACATTTGTTTTGTCGATATTTATCCATTACTTTATTCACTCATTCTTACTCCTTCAGTTACTCTTATTTTTAATGCATTTCAAATTAAAGTGAAGGCAATAGGTCCTATAAATATTTTGCTATGGTATTGTTAATTAGAACTGCTATTTGCTATGTTTATCTTGTGACAAAATCAAATTTGCATATAATGAAATTCACAAACCTTAGCCTAGCATTTGCTAAGAATTAGTTTCTACTAGTCCTTCCTCACCAGATTCATGAAGATGTAATTAGTATGTAATAAAATTTACCAGTTTAAGTGGATAAGTTGTGACATAAAGTGTTTCTCGCCTCTTCACCTTCCCCTCCTCCTCTGCGCAGGGAATCCTCTTTCCTTTCACTGGGGCCCCAAGTAGTTACTCAGAAGACATTTTCACCCAAACATGGAACCAATAGATATTTGCATGCCAAAGACCCAGTGATAGAATTCTGCAACCAACAGATTAGAAAAATAAAAGTCAAAATAAGAAAAAGAATCCAAAAGTATAGATATGAAATGACTAAAACAGGCTCCGTCTTAATCAGGAAAATACCAATTCAACCACTAATAAAATATCAGTGTTTACCTATCACACCCTAACTGTATCAAACCGGTTACAGTATTTGTAGTGTTGAGAGGGTAGGAAATGGAACAACTTTGATAAAAATAATCTGGTGATACCCATTAAACTTTTAACTACTGATCAAGATGACTGTGACATTTGCCCTCACCTGAGGTAAACTTTAGAGAAGCTTTTTGCACCTACCAGTCCCGATCTCTCTCTTCCTCCCTCCCTCTCTCCTCCCTCCCTCTCTTCCTCTGTCTCTGTCACTGTCTGTCTCTCTCTCTGTCTCTCTCTCTTTCTCTCCCCTCCTTTGACCTAAACTTGAGAAACTAAATTTTCCATTTGCAGATGACGTTATCTTACATATGCAAAACCCTGAGAAATAGACCAAAATCTGTTAGAAGCAATTAACAAATTCAGTGAATTACAGAATACAAGAATGACACACAAAATAAATAATATTTCCATACACTAACAACAAGCTCTATGAAAAAGAAATTAAGACTACAATACTATTTTGGATAGCTACAAAAATAATATATTCAGAAACAAAGTTCACCTAGGAGGTGGAAGAGCTATATACTGAAAATTATGAAGCAAAGGAAAAATAAATTGAAAAGGACACCAGGGAATGGAAAAAGACCTCCTGTTCATAAATTGTAAGAATTTATATAAAATGTTCATACTACCAAAAATAAGGCACAGATTTACTGTAATCATTATCAAAATTCTGGTTACACTTTTCACAAAAATATCAAAAGTTATCTTAAAATTCAGAGGGAAGCACAAAAGAGTACAAAAGAAAGCAATCCTAAGCAAAAAGAACAACATAATTAAAGGAATCAAACCTCCCAATTTCAAAATATACTACAAAGTTAGAGTTTGCAAAACAACATTATCCTGGGTTTAGAAACAAACACCTACACCAAACGAACACAATATAGAGACAAGAAATAAAGGAACATAGGTACAGTCAATTTTGATTTTCACAAAATTGTCAAGAAAATGCAGTAAGGAAAGCAGTGTCTTCAAATTGGTTCTGAGAAAATTACGTACCCCATGCACTGGAATGAAATTAGACCTTCCGCTTCTTATACAAAGAATCAACACCTCAAACAGACTAAGGAATTTCAAGAAATGTAACTTTAAAACTATTAGTATAACACATGCAGGAAAAAGCCCATGACATTAGAATGGTAATGATTTTGCAGGAGAGGAGTGTGCAATCCAAAATCACAGGCCGTACAAGCAAAAATAGACAAGTGAAATTACATCAGACTAAAATCTTTTTGCTCAGCGAAGGAAATAATTTAAAAAGTCAAGAGACAACTTACAAAAGGCAAAAATGTGATGAAATACTCCATCTGCTAGTGTAGCACTTAAATATTTAAAGAACTCAAACTATTCAATACTAAGAAAAATGCAAACCAGTTTTCAAGATGAACAAAGGACATGAGCGAACATTTCATAAAACATGACACACAAATGATCGATAGATAAATAAAAACATGCTCATTACTAATCATTGGGAAAGTAGAAATTAAAACAAGATATCACTTCATACCTATTAGAATTGCTGTTATTATAAACAAGACGATAGATAAGCATTGATGAAGATGTGGAGAAGAGTAAATCCTTCTACACTATTGGTGGGAAGGTAAATTAGCCATTATGGAAAATATGGATAGAGGTTCCTCAAAAATTAAACATACATTTATTATATGAGCCAGTAACAATGAAAAATACTGAGTAGGTCTGATGTATTTTTTCCATAGAAAGTAAGTACATGCGGTAATGCATTCATTTTATAGTTTGATTTAGTCATGTAATAAAAATCTATAAAAATGTAATGCTGTACACAAATATATTGTGAAGTTTTTGTTTGTTTGTTTTCTGGTACTGAAGGTTGAACCAAGCGGCTTTATGTAAGCTCCCTAGGTCTTCATATCCCAGCTCTTGTTGAGTTTTTTTTAAATAAGGTATCACTTGTCACTAAGTTGCCCAGTTTGGGTTTGATCTTGCAGTCCTCCTGCCTCAGCCTCACAGAGTGCAGGTGTTATAGGTATGCACCACCATGTCAAGCTTTGGAAATTAAATTTTTGTAAGTAATATACAAATTACACACAACAAAACATAATCGTATATCTCAAGTTTGTAAGACGTATGTGAACATGCTTACCATGGCTGTCCTTTCCTTGCACCTGCTACTCTGTGAAAAGGACCTGAGGTAGCCAAAACTTAACAATGATTTTGAATAGTCCATTTTGTGAAACTGTGGACTTGTGTTTTAAGCTTAGGTTGTATGTTTTTGAATTCTGTTACACAATCAAACTTCTTTATACATATTTAGAAAATGTATGATTAACAAATTTTCTTGGCAGTTTTGAAATTTAAAGCATTGAAAAAACATTTTATACATTAAACGCCATCACAGGAAATTTATTATAATTTTCCTTATTTACTTGGTTTCTACTTTGTGCATACTTCATGTGGAAGTATCAAAGCCTGAGATATATTGAGCGTGTGCATGTGTGTGTGTTTGTTTATTTTTGTGTGTGTGTTAGTGAGGAGATTGGAAAATCCAGTCTGAAATGACAAGCTTTCTGTTCATGTAAAGCTGGAACCCACCAAAAATTTTACTTTCTCATTTTCATGTTGGACAGAAGGTGGCAAATGTTTTAAGCTGCCATAAAACTTTTAGTGTTGCTTCTTAATTTTAGTGATAGAAAAAACTAAATTCTTATCATACCATACAAACTAAAGGCTGTGAGAACTCATGTAGCACACGTCTGTGGTTGCGCACACTGATGTCTTCCCTTTTATTTCTTCATCTTGATATCCAGTAAGACCAGAAGAGAGGTGATACTAGAGTGTGGCCAGTTAAGGGAAGGGAGAATATCAAGCATTTCAAATAAATATGAAAGTGTCTTTCACATTTGAAGCATGCTGATTGTTTAGGCATTTAATTCAGTTAGGCTTATAGTACTGGATTTGCATGCATCAGCATTCCTTTCTGAGACACAATACCCAACCCCATATCTTAAAGAAGGAGCAGTTCAATTGAGCTCGTGGTTTGGGAGCATCAGTTCATGGGAAAGTGTATAGCTTTCATGGCAGCCAACACATAGAGCAGGGAAACAGCACTAGACAGGAAGGGGACAGAAACCATACATAATACCCAAAGGCACAATGCTGAGTGCACACCCAAGTGCTTTACTGATACAATGGACAGTGCCCAAGCCAACCAAATAAATACAATTAAGCTTACTACCACATATTATACCTCTTGTCAAATGATACTCAGACACATCTAATTAAGACATCTTTATCTCCACATAAAGACAATAGCAAGTTTAAAATTGCACTTAATGTAATACATCTATGGAGACTGAAACTGGAAATGTAATGATCCCTTTCAAAAGTCTCAACAGTTTCAGCATTTTTCAAAACTTCAAGTTGAAGACTTGCCCAAGGATGAAGGTAAACATTTTCTGTGAACCTCTGTCAAAATAAATATTAAGTCACATAATCCCAAGGTACAATGACAGAGGGCAAATACTGTACTCCAGAAGGAACGGATATGGAAATAGAAAAAATAAAACCAAAGCTCTACCGACACCAAGCCAAACATATCCTGTAGCTCCAAGGATGGCATCTGGGATAGAAGGAGGTGAGATGGAAAATTCCAGAGTCTTGGCAGCCCTACCCATAAGACCTTGGTGGATGCAGCCTATGGCTTCTCTCTTGGCTGAGTTCTACTCATGTCATGCTGCTCTCCTCAGCAGCTGTTCCATGTTATCGACTTCTCTAACTTCCTGGGGTCTCCACTGAATTACCACAGTTTTACACACGGCACTTACTGGGGCTCCTTGACTGGCCTCCTAGACCTTTATTTAAAATCTTGCTGGAAATCTCCCTGACCCCACAACTCCTTCATTCTGCATGCCAGTACCACCATCATGTGGATGATGCAAAGTTCTGACATCAGCAGGAATGCAGCCAGTTCCCCTTGGACCATGGTGGCAGTGTCTTCTTCGTGACTGTATGATTGCTCACAGTGAAAGGAATTCTGGGGAATCTATCTATTCTCTTGAAGTGCTTTCTCAAAAGTGGGCCCACAGAATCTCTTCTCAAATAAAACATTGACACTTTTGCACCCTTGAGCCTTAGATGGGTGAGGTCTTGCTGATTTCTGAGATTCTCTCAAGGCATTTTTTCCTGTCTTTATACAAAGTACTTGGTTTATATTTAATGGTGCTAAACTCTTCAACCTTATTTGGGCTGAAATTTGTGCATGCTTCATTCTGGGGTAAAACTGAAACTGTTTAAATTTTCTGCTACGCCATTTCCTTCTGGTTCCCACTGTAAATCTCACTAAAAGAAGCCAGTAATACGAACATGACAGCTTTAATATTCTGTACTGAGTTTTCCTCTTCCAGACTATTTTACTACTTTTAGTCTCCTGCAAGGTCTTAGAACAAATATTCTGCTAGCATGTTAACACACAGAGCTTCTCGCCAACGGGTAATGAAGTCCCCTTTCCCAATTTAAACCTCCTGAGCCTGACCTTTACTGTCTGCACTCCCATCAGCAGTCTGGTCTTCTGAACTCTGCCCAGAGTCACCCTTAGGCTTTCTTTATTGTATTCTAGGGCATTTCTAACCCACATTGCCAAACTTTTTCAAAGTGTTTTCACAAACCTTTTCCAAAGACTTCTGAACCACATGGGTAGGTACAGTCACAGCAAGGACTCCTCTTATCTGGCATCAATTTCTTGTGTAAATTAGCTTTCCTATTGCTGGACACAATATCCAACACTCACAACTTAAGGGAAGAGAGATTCATTTTAGTTCATATTTTTCTGGGGATTCTACACACGGCTGACAGGCTCCGAGGTGAGAGCAATCTGGTGGAGAGATGTGGTAGGGCATGGCTGTTTAGTTTACCATAGCTGAGAAGCACAGCAGGGGAACAGTACTAGAGAGAAAGGTCAAAGAACAACATATAGTACTCCCATCCGTGGGTGCGACCTAAAGCCAATGTAGTTCACATTGCTCCAACTTCCACATCACCCATCAGGGTCTGCTTGTAGCCTTCTAGACCTGTAGCCCAAACCTCTAAACCTGTTCACAGCCTGCAAGACAGTTCCAATAGCTTCTGAACCCACAGTCAGGTACAGTCACAACAAGGACCCCAGTGCTTTGTAGCTGGGTGAGGGGGCACACACCTGTAATCACAGCACTCAGGAGGCTGAGGCAGTAATATCACTGAGTTTAAAGCCAGTCTGAGCTTCATAATGAATTCAAAGGCAGTCTAAAGTATGTAGTGAGTCCTTCTCTCAAAAAAGAACAAATGAAAAACTCTCTTTTTACCACTTTTCTGTATTAGTCATATTTACTGTTGCTGGGACACAGTACCCAATACCCACAATTTAAAGGAGGAGAAATTAATTTGGCTCCTGATTCAGAGGATTCAGTCCATGGTCTGCTGAATCACAGGCAGAAACCTCCTTGCTGAAGGGCATGGTGGGGCGAGCTGCCTACTTCACACTGGCTGGAAGGCAAAGCAGAGAACAGCAGCAGAGCAGGCAGAGCCACAGACCAAATCTAGCACCTGAAATCCCACCTTTAGGAAGCACACAGATGCCCCCAGAGGTGTGGTTTACTCATTCTCTAAGCAGCTCCCAAGCCAGTCAAGTGGACATAATTGTATTTACCAACCAGAGTCATCTATAAGGCAAAGATCACCAAAAAAGTCAGTAATCAGCTCTGCCTTCATACTGGTTGCCACTACATTTATGCATCACTGAGTATTGCTTCTGCTGTTACTTAGAACAAGATTTTGAACACCCATCATTCGCTCTAATGTTTTAAGTCCCTATATTGTCTCTCCAATGTATCCAAAATTAATACATAGTTATTATTCTATGCATTAAAAACTATTATTAAAACCCTCTGTGGAGTTTTGTGAAGTTGTTCTTCCTCTGCCACTCTGCTTGTGCTGTATCACCAGCTGCATTTCTTCCATTCATGTTCTGCCATTTGTAACTTGAGTTTGAATTTGGTCGAGCTGTATTCTGATGTGCATAGTGTTTTAGTGAAGTCAGCTATCTGGGGCAGTAATGGCCGTGCCTGTGATATTCTAATGGAAGCCTGCCAAGCTCCTGGTGAGAAACTTACTGGTGGGAAAGACTACAGCAGACCTCTACCAGTTTCTGTCCCTCACAGTAGAGAGCCCACAGCTGCAGTTCCTCATTAGGCTGGTTTCTAACAAGGACGCCGTTTCTAGAATTTGGCCTTCAAGCCCTACCCTCCCATCTCCTGACATTTCTGTGGATTTCTCAATGTCATTTAAGTTACTTTTATTTATATATCTAATTATCTCACAATTATCTACCTTTAAAAGTCATATTTTGTAGGAAACATATTTTCTAGGTGTTTCTAAATTACAATATTTTTACTACCAATCCTCTTTGGATTTAAAAACTATCTAACACATAAATTTAACTAAGTGACTTTGTTGAGATTTCCTCTTTGCTTTTCCGATAAAATGCACAAACCTGTTTGCACATTTAGAAGTTTTCAACAGAAGACTCCTACCTAGTCTCCAGCTTCCTGCTCCAACATTCGTGTTTGCTAACCTGTCTCCACTGTTACTAGTTCTTGAATTTTTCGAAGATGTGTGCTTTTACCTCTGAGCTTTAACTCTGTATGTGTAGAAAATATCTTCTTTATTCCTCATGGCTACCTCCTTTCTTCCCATACTTGGTTGACTTTTCACCTCTTCTGAATGGTTAGCGATACCTCTAGCACTGTCTCACTCTGATCTTCTTTCTTTTTACCTCAAACTACATTTTTCTTTGAGCTCCATGTCTCACAGACCTTACTTCTTATATGACACCACTGCTGTATATGACATTACCTTTTAAAATGCAGGAAATAAATGTCTTCAAATTTGCTTCCTAGTATCTATTTTTTCATATGTTCAACAACAGACAATCAATTATTAACTGAATGATACTGCTGGTATAGGCAGCTGAGTTAGATAAAAATATTATAGGCAGGCAGACAGGGCTGCGCCCTGGAAGGAGCCAATACAAAAGATAAGACACCTGTGGGCCAAACCTCAAGACAAAGGGGGCTAAACAGGTGCAGCCACATAACCCCTAGATGTAAATGTCAAAAATTGATAAATGTTAACAACCACCTTCAAAGAGCCAGGAAGTCACTGGCCTGACCTCCCACAGAAAAAGCCCAGCTCTGCATTCATGCCCACTTGCTACGTGACTGGCTTCCCCATTTTATCTCAGTCCACTCAGTCTTACCTGGACAATTATGCCTGTAATCTTATTGGTGGACCATAGTTTTGTCCATTTCCCCTACCTTGGA
Organism: Dinomys branickii; assembly: GCA_004027595.1. NCBI lineage: Eukaryota > Metazoa > Chordata > Mammalia > Rodentia > Dinomyidae > Dinomys > Dinomys branickii. The sequence goes on along the minus strand of PVLD010033858.1, from coordinate 4,497 downwards.
CCCGCCTCACCTCATGGTTTTTCCCTATAAAAGTCCCTAAAAAAGACAGAGTCAGGGGTAACCCACTCGGGCCCCCCTTCTGTCCTTCTCTTGGATAGAAGCTTTCTTTCTCTCAATAAATATATTCTGCTCTTAACCTCCATTGTTCCTAAAATTCATTCTTTGGTTTTAGAGAACACAAACTCGTCTGATATCATTCAGGTTGGGATATTTATTTTCCTGTATGACTGCTAGATCTCTTTAAGACATTAGTTACCTAACGATTGTGTGTCTAGTCAATTCATATCATTTCTGCCAAAATTTTTCACTTTCTGAATGTAACACACTGAAATGGTGAGAAGGGAGGATCCTATTTCAGGAGTTTAAGCTATTAAACTGAAGCTACAATGTACTTTTTCTGGATATATTCTAAAATACTTTTCAAAGTTGTTCCAGTTTGAGCAGAGATGACCAGAACTTTATAGGCTCATTAACATCAGTTTCTGTATAAGATCCAATGTGGGAATATTTCTGCCCTTGAGCAAGGAAGCTCTCTAAAAACTAAGTTGACCCCTGCAGAGCTATGAACTGCAGGCTGTGTGCCAGCAGTTGGAACAGAGTTTTTCCACAAATGGATTTCTAGGTGTTGTGTACAGTATCTTCTAGTCTGTACCTTCTGACTCTGAGATAAATGGTTTTCTTTCAATGTTGTTATAAGCAATGGTACAAAATCGGCATGATTCAGCTCTGTATGGCCTCACCAGAAGGTGTTTTCACAGACTTTTGGATGTGGGACATTAAGGCACATGTCACTTTTTTTTTCAGTTCTTTGATGCCAAGTATGCAGTTTCCATAAGGAAGTACTTTTTGAATGCAGAGGCAAAGTTAGTCATTATTTCCCTCCTTGTAGTTTTTTTCCAGAGAAAACTAAATATATTATTCTTTGGGATATTAAATATTCAGTTACTTCCATATTCCAGAGGACCATCTGTTTACTAGAGTAGCCTGGTGGTCTACCAGACAAGGTAGCTTGCAGTTGACAATGTGTTATTCTGTTAGTTTATCTTTTTTTCATTATTTTTGTGTGTCCTCCATGCAAATCATGAGCCCATTTTCATTCATCACTTTAATAACCACAGTGCATATGTAATCAGGATAAAAGAACAAAATAAATCACACTCCCTTTCTTTTTGCAGATTCTACATTTATAGCAAGAGAAAATTGGTTTTAAAAACTGAAATAAAGTATTTTCTTTTGATTTGACATATGCATATTTTAAAGGACCTTGTATTTTAGTAAGACATCAGGACAACTGAATGCTTCGAACAAAAATTTACTCAGTTGATATTTTTCCCCCTTGGTAACTATTTGTTATCTCATCTCTGCTAAATCTCTTTCTGCTTTTAAGAAGAAAAATGAGATGCATAAGAGTATCTTTTAAATGAATCAATGATACATCAGCATAAAGTAGCAACAGTTATTGTGTAAGAATATAAAGACAAAGTTAAATTTAAAAAATTTGAATGGTTGTTGATAGTGGCAGAAGTAATGAGATGAAGATTGGAGGTGGAAGGGAATCAATCTGGTAGGTGAGAGGACGTCCCTCCCCTAAAGAAAAATATGCACCATTAACTGAAGGACACAATTAACTCAGCTCTATGTGTCTCATATTTAGACAAATAAGAAAAAGTAGGAAAAGAAAGAAATGAAGGCATGATTTAAATACTTCACTAAACTATTTCCAGAATTCCACAAAACGTAATACATTTGGAGACTTCCTTTATAGCTCTCTATGGTACATTTATTAGATGGTTCTCCCTATTCCTTTTTCTTTTCCAAACGGAAAGATTTCATATATACTTGGCTTTTAAATTCACTTATACTTAATTAATTCCTTTGTCTTTATCCTTTAGTTTATTCATATATCAGTTGTATAAAATACTGTAGCAAATATAGCTTGTTCAGTTACTAACAAAGGTTGAAATTCAAAACGGCAACACAACAAAGGAAGCCTGTTCTCTAGTAGAAATACCCCTCTGACTCACTGAAATTAAGTCATCTTACAGGGCCAAACCCTGCTTTTTCAACATTCATAAGCCAAAAAACCATGTTAGAACAAATAAAAAAAAAAACTGGGAAAAATCAAGCTTTTGCTTTTGGACTAAGCTCCAAAAGAATATGTTAGAAGACCAGTGCATGGAATTCAATGGGCTTTGCAAATATAAATATGATTCCAATAGGTATTTGCAGTAGTGGAGTTTAAGGCAAGGGATAAGAAATTCTTCATAATATTCAGTGTTGTGTGGGGACAGGTAATTGGTAATGGTGTATTTCCTGGAGGATTTTCTTCTTATACCAAATTCAATGAATCACTAGAGGTACATAGACCACAACCTAAGCCCCTTCATGTCATACAATGAACTTTTAAGAATATCATAACTCCAGTAAGAGTACATTTCGGTAAGTTTTGGGCTATAGTAAATAAAGCTGTCATGAATGTACACATGTTTTTCTGTAGACACATATTTTTGTTTCTCTTGACTGGCTTGAAATTGCTGGATTTACTGTTAGGTGCTTAATTTTTAACATTTGTGCTATTTTAAATTCTAACTTACTGATTTCTACCTTAAATATTCTTCTTGTTATAGAATGCATTACTCTGCATGATTTCAATTCTTGTAAATGATTGAGGTTTATTGTATGTCCTATAAGGTGTTCTATCCTGGTAATGTAGGTCTCGGAAATAGTGTATATGTACGCTGGCAGACAGAAGGATAAGGAAAATTCGTTTACACACAACAGAGTTGATAAACAAGGTATTCATAGGTAAATGGATGCAACTGGAAAACACAATGTTAAATGGAGTAAATCAGACACACAAGCTCACATATTACATGGTTTCTTTTATGTGAGAAACACAAATAAAGAATAAAACAGAAGAGAGAGAAATAGGAAATAGACAGAAGTTCACATACTTTCCTGATCTACAAATTCCATTGTTTTAAAAATATTTCAATTTATACACTAATTTTTTTCATTTATACTACTGGTTTATCTTAATTCATTGAAAAGAAAGATTTGTGGTGTTACCTGTTTATTTCTTTTTTGGAAGAATCTTTTGGTTTATGTAGTGTACTTTGAATGTCTACTTTGAAGATAATACACCTTGTGATAACTTGTTATTCTCTTATTTGATTATGAGATCTTGGGTTTTTTATACAATAAAGATTAAAATTATGTATAGAAATTTGCCATATAGTTGACACCAGTATATTTCAAAGGATTCTAATGTTTAGTCAGATATCAGGGTAACTGAATCCATCAAACTATTTATTGTACTGCTTTCTGTCTTCCTTGGGGTCTACTTGTTTCTTTAAAGAAACAAAAGTGTAATTATGTTTTAGTATAACATCTTTATAAATATTTTTTGAAGTAATCACCAATACTCTTATAGATAAGAATAAGCAGAAAAATAGGGAAACTATTGTTATATATAGCATGAATTGTAGTTATTGCAGAATATTCCTGGTTGTGAAGGACCATGTAGGTGACTCTCCTTGAAAGAGGAGCAATTGCCTCCATTTTGGCTGAGCCTGACCCTATTTCCATGTATTGATGTGTACAGAGCTGGCTGGTACCCTTTCCTCATCCCTTCAAAGTTTAAGCAATGCTTATCAGTCTAGCCAAGGTACTGATAATAATCTTTGGAGAAGGCAAGTGTGTTTCCCCAACCCCCCCCATTGTGCCCATGAGTGAGCCAGGATGAGGTGGGATGCGTGAGCCAATGCTCCATGCTGTCACCTGGGATTGGAGCCTCGGGATAGAGGCTATGGCTTTCTGGGGCTTCACACATTACACATCAGAGCTGAAGCACTGACCCCAAAATATTAGATATTGTAACTCAGTTGTGTTATGCAGATTGTTCTTTCTGCATACCCTTCTGTCTGCATTTGGCAGAGGTGATTTCAGGCCTCCTACCTAGCCCAGCACAGGACATTCACCTTCTTCCCATGGTTCTCACAGTCACTCATCCTCAAGCCACTCCCTTGTTCATGAATGAATGAAACCTGCGTTCAGCCTTGCATCGAGGCCTCTGTACTGGGTAGCCATCATTGTGGCTGGACTTAGGACCCATTGGCTCCCCATAACTGCAAATATGCCTTAATGTCTTTATTCTAGCCATCAGTTGCACTGGAAGTGGTAGATTGGAATTAACTCGCTAGAATTCCAGTGAAGTTTCACAGTATCACAAATACAAATTTCCTGGACCACTACAAAGACTGGAAGGGGCTCTCTATAATGGTGTTGTGTTTGCAGCATATAAAAAAAATATGGGGAGATCCGGGGAAGATGGCGACCAGGTGAGCAGCAAGGGAGCGAACCTCCTTAATAAACACCACCAGCTCGAGACAGACTTGGTGAGCGTGAATGCCGGAACCTCGGCTGGGAAGTTTAAACTGGGCGTATTTCTCTGAGATGCCGGGGGAGATGTGGTAGGGCGGACCAGGCTGCCGGGGC
>PVLD010033857.1:0-13238 GCA_004027595.1 Dinomys branickii | reverse complement strand
GGTTGTTTTGCTGTGCTCTGCTGCCATGAACAGTTTGTCCTCTGCCATGTGCCACTCTGTCTCAGAACCAGCCAAGTATGGACTGAAAGCTCCACAAACTGTAAGCTAAAGAAACCTTTCCTTCCTTCATTTTGGGCATTGGGTATTTTGTCTCAGCAATGAGAAAAAAGTAACCAAGACAGGTACTCAGCAGTAAGAAGTTCACACTTTAAGCTGGAAATTATAATCCACTATCATAAGGGACAGCCATAGCCACAATCTGAGAACACAGAAGCATGACCCAATCTCATGAAAATGGAAAAGAGGAATTAGCAAGACTCAATCAGCATTGTTTGAAAATAATATCTAGGCTGATGGGTAGGTTGTGACTCCTTAGGCACCCAGATCCCTTAAGGTTTGGTCTATACACATACACTACTAATTAACAAGCTCATGGAGGCAAAACAATTGAAAGTTCCAGTTGGTAATACAAATCCTGCAGTGGTCATATTTGCTGCTACCCTAGGCAGGATAAGCCAAAGGTTTAACGTTCTTCAGGTCTGGTGAGGCTGCATAAAAACAGGCCCTGATAACGTCAATAAGCAGGTAAGGCTCAACGATATAAGGCCTAACTACGTGTGAAGTAGTATATGAATATAGGATTAATTGACAAATATTACTGAATATTGAATATGTATGTGTGTGTGTGTGTGTATGTGTGTGTGTGTGTGTATGTATATATATATATATATATATATATATATATATATATAATGTTAGGTATTCATTAAACCAAAGGAGACATATCTCTGCCTTTATGGAGTTCACAGTTTACTGGGAGAGACATACATTAATCATATGGATAGCTAAATAATTATACGTAAGGAAATTTTCAAAAGCCAGACCTCCCCTACACCTACCCAAATACACAGATTCCATATACAATAGATCATTCTCGGAAAATCTAAGTGTGTAGGCAAAAGTGTGACAATTCAGAGGCTGCCCTCTCAGATAACATATGCACATTTTAGGAGTTTCCATCTGGAGACAGTATTTACCCCAAAGGAATGGCTGCGATGGCAGCATTCCAGGCAGTGTAGCACACCGGTGGAAACTGTATTGTTCAGGCCACCTTTTAGAATGCCTCACAGCACAGTGAAGCCATCTGTTCCTAACCTAATGTTTCCTAAAGGGTTGACAGTGGAGGTCTTAGCCATGTACATCAAGTGGAAAACATCAATATATTTTCCTGCCCTGTTCCCCTCACAAGAGGTAGCAGTTTTCTGGTATGGGAAGCACACTTTTATTTTGTTGTTCATCCATTCATCTGTTCATCTATTCGTGTATTCAACAAACAATTAGTAAGTACTTACAATAAACCAAGCACTGCCAGGCATCAGGGAGAAAAGGCATGGTCCCTGACATCAGGGAAGCGCTCACAGCCTATCAGAAGAGACCATTAAACACATACAGTCACTGGAGAGTGTAATAAATGCTAGAAATGAATAACCACGGAGCACCAAACACACAAACTATAAAATACTTGAGTGACTCTGAGGGGAAATGAACCTCACAAAGCTTCTGAGAACAAGAAGCATTTGAAAGGTTGGTAAGTGTGGGCTAGAAAGTGGAAGATAAATGGCACTTCAGGTAGAGAGCAGAGCGTGAGCAAAGATATGTGTTTGAGAAACAATGTGTCGTGTATATACAGATGGGAAGAACAGATACTCTGGTGCCTAAGGCAGTCCCAGTTTACCCAAGATAGTCACAACTTATGTCTATTAACTAGTAATAATTAATAGTAACCCGTTTCATTCCCCAAATTATCGCAGTTTTGGCAATACAGTATACATGAGGAAGTGGAACAGTTTGGAGAGGCAGTACAATAGAACAGAAATTATACAGACTCTGGAATCAGAATGGAGTCTGTAAGGTTTAAACACGATAAGAGAAGACCACTTTGAAACTTGGTTTTCCATTTTTGACAGTCTAACCACACCTTTCAAGTTTCCAATCCATGCAGCCAATCTTCCTACCCAAGTCTGGGCCATTAAACTTTTAAAAATTAATTTTAGTAGTGTAGGACCAGCTGTGCCATGTGCTATTGTATGACCCTGAGCAACTTGCTTCAGCACCCTAGGCCTCAGCTTCTCATCAATAAAATGAGGCTTCAAATTCAGCACATATTAATATAGTAATTGTAAGGTGCCAAAAAGCATGCTAGTTTTATCCATAGCATGTTTCATGTCTTTACAGATGAGATAATCTAGTGGAGAAGGAAGATATTCAACAAGTAATTATAAAAAATATTGAATAAGTTTACCAATTTATTTTATGAAGGTGATAAAACTATTACAAAACAAGTAAGACTGTCACACATCAATATGTGAAGATGCACACATATATAAAAGGGAATTGACCTGCAGTTGCGATTGCAACTAAATGATAAACAAAAATATTCATCAGTCAAATCCAACAGTATTTTTAAAATCTAAAATACCAAGTAGGGTTAATTTCTTTAAGTACCAGACCTTTTAATATCAGCAGTCAACAGTGATAATGCACTCCACTTTGACAAAGCAATGAAAAAGTATCTTTATAACCATGGTATATTCTGAATGTGACCCCCAAAATTCATATGTTGAACTTTAAATTACTACATGATAATATGAAGATATGAGGCCTTTAGGAGGTGATCTTTTAGGACAGGATTAGCATTCATATAACAGAAGTACAAGGGAGCTACCTTGTCTTTCCACCATGTGAGGGAACAGCAGGAAGATATTATGTGGGAAGCAGCAAGCAAACACTTGCTAGACTAAGCAAGCTGGTATTTTGATTCGGGACCTCTCAGCCTACTAAGAAGTAAGTTTTTACTGTTTAGAAATTACGCAGTCAAAGGTATTTCGTTATAACAACTGAATGGACTGAGACATAATCCTAAAGGATATAAAAATGCATTTATTGAATTTTCTAAGTTGTAATCTTCATAAAATGTTACTAAACTTTCCAGTATAAAGATAATCACCTAAGATGATAGTCAGTATATTTTATTTCAAACCAGTAGCCAGCATCACAGTTCATAGTTAATAATAATGTATAATCACAAATGAGAACAGTACTCTGTTTCCAAATTTAACTAAGTAGAAAGATGGTTTTAAGAATGAGAAATAAAAAATAAGCATTAACTGTTCCTTTCAATAAATATGTTGTTGTTATTTTGATATTTCTTATTCTCTTTAAAATAAAAAAAATTAGAAATAATATACTTACAAGGCTAGTGTATTGAAAATGGATGATAACCGGTAACTGCTAGTGCTATTTGGTAGTGTTATTACCATAATAATTGTTAAACCTACATTACAAAGTGATTTAGTCTGGATCACAGCTGAAAATACAGATGAAGCCATATAATTGAGGGTCTTGTATGGTACACTAAGAAGATAACACAAGGGGGTTGGAATGTAGTTCAGTGATAGAGCATTTACTTAGCATATATGCAAGTTTCTAGGTTCGATCTCCAACACTGCAAAGAAAAAAATCATAAAGAATATGATATTATATGTAGTATATGAAATAAAACATAAAAGAACAGTTCTATGGATATATCTCTGTTTAATAGATTACTCTGCTATGTGGAGATGGATTGAAAGGAAGCAAGGGTAGTAGAATCAAGAAAACCAGTGAACTGGTCATTGTATAATGGACATGAGGTTAAAGAAAAAATGGTGGCTTAAAATGCAGGTGTGGCAGTGGAGATGGAGACAAATTCAGAATATATCTAGATTACAACTAAATTATAAACAAAAACATTCATCAGTTAAATAGTGCATTCAAAAATGATCCTAGGTTTAATCTCCAACACTGGATAAAATATATAGAAATAATTTAAAAACATGGGAAATGTACAGGTAGGCAAAATACTCAGAGCCTGAAGGTCATGTTGAGATTCATATCTATTCTAGTAACAGTAAGAAGCCATTGAAAAGAGTAAAGCAGAAAATTGATATGGTCAGATTTGTATTTCAGCAAGCTGCTTTGACTGCTAGATAGAGAATAATTTATAGAGAGAAGATTAGAAGTAGAAGCAAGACAACAAATTGGGAGAGTGGTAACCTGCTCAAGGAAGTGATTGAAATTTCTAGAAGAGGATAGCCATTTATAAGGAATGGCATCTCAGAATGCAGCCCAGCATGCTGCCTCTATGGCTTTTACCTTCAAAATTTTGTAAGAGCACCAACAATCCAATTTTAGCCCATGTTCTTAATGAGGAAAATACAAAGACTATTGTCATATGACCTGGGAGGCTTGGGGAAGAAGTTGTAGTTTTTTATACCATCATGGAGTTTAGAGGAAGGAATGGAGTTTTGTTTTAAAGACATTGTTTTTGAGGAATCCAAAAGAAGATGTTGAACAGGCTCATGTTCACACATGTAACTCACCCCAATATTCTACAGCAGATCTAGGCATGAGGGTGTTAAATAATGCTAGCTGAGGAAAGAGGGTAACTTAGAAGGCACAAAGGAGATCAGTTTGCTTTTTGTTGTTTAAAAATAGATTTTTTTCAACCTATATATGCATAAAATATATTACAGAATTTTTAGCCTAATTAATCTCCTTTAGAAAGAAAATGAACAAGAAGGCTCAATAGATGGTTAGCCATATAAGCAAATTATGCAGGAAATTTTAAAACTCCATGATGGTATAAAAAAATTACAACTTCTTCCCCAAGGCTCCCAGGTCAAATGACAATAGTCTTTGTATTTTCCTCATTAAGAACATGGGGTAAAATTGGATTGTTGGTGCTCTGCTGGGCTGCAGAGCTAGGAAAATAATTGTAATTTTCTTTTCCCTCAGTGTGTCACTCACAGAATTTCTAATTGATTTGCCTGAAAGAACTGAGACTTTGACAAGAGACACTCTCTCCATATCCCAAGATTCTGAGATGCCCTCTGATTGCAGAAAGGCCATCATGAAGAAATCAAGTAATAACAAATTCTGGTGAGGTTGCAGGGGGAAAAGGAACCCTCCTACATTGCCAGTGGGATTGTAAACGAGTAAAGCAACTATGGAAATTAATGTGGTGATCCCTTAAAAACCTAAACCTAGCTCCATGCACCTGGTGCAGGCAGGAGATCCTCACTCAGAAGACCTGTGAATTGCTTTCACAGGGGTTCACATGTGAGCCCTCCCTGTGCATGCCCAGTGCTGAGTGAGGTATAGGAGCGGGTGCTCCATGAGCTTCTGGCACCTCGGTTTGGGTCTGGGCTTCACTTGTTCCCTGACCTCCTGGAGATCTCACACATAGGCAGTCTGCGATTGCTGTTGGTGCAGTCTGGCTCCTGTGCACAGCCTGAACTGACTACAGAAGCAAAATCAGGTGGGCCACGACCCTGTGACAGCACCATTCCCAGCTAAATGCTGCCAAGAGAACCAGGTATTCCCCATCTACTTCCTGGGGGCTGAGCTGGCAACCCACGATGCTTCCACCATTACGGTCTGAGTATCCACCTTCTGTGTGCACAGTACAGGCAGGAGATCCTCACTCAGAAGGCCTGCAAATGGCACTCACTAAGGTTCATGTCTGGGCCCTCCTTGCACATGCCCAGCACTGAGTGAGATGCTGTGCAGACACCCCATGGGCTGCTGGCACCACCAATCAGGTCTGGGCTTCACTTGTGCCCTGACCTGGAAGTCACACACACAACCAGTCTGTGATTGCTGTTGGTGTGGCCTGCATCTGGATCCTATGCACATCCTGAACTGACTGGAGACACAGCATCAGGTGGTCCACAAACTGTTGACCCTGCAGTTCATTTCTGGGGTTTGCCTGTATCCTGAACCGCCTGGAGTCACAGAACCATTAGTGTGCGATTGTGCAAACAGTGCAACCAGATTTTGAGTCATACACATGCCCTGAACTGCAAAGAGTTGTTGAATCAAGCCAGCTACCATTAAACTGATATCACAGTTCATGTCTGAGACATGGGAGAACTAGGTAAACTTCACCATCTACTGGAAGACCCCGGCCTACCAGTGCATCTCAGCAGATACTGAGGGGCAGGCCTGACCACCAGGAAAATTAGGGACACTAGCGACCTTTACTGAATTGCCAGAAAAGAGGGAGACTTAGTGTTCTCCCTGCAAATGAAAAATGTCAGGGTGAAGGGCTAAAACACAAGCTTAGAACTCCACCCCACTCAGAACAAGTCCAAGAGACATTGACATAGGAGAACTCGGTAAAAATACACCTGAAATTGCTGAAATGATTGCAATGGAAGTAAAGAAACAACTCCATCAGGCCATAGAAGAGATCAGATCACACATAATCTCTCAGGCAAAAAATGAAATGACAATAGTCATGAAATAAATGCTCCACACATCTAAAGAAGAAACAGATAAAAAAAAAACAGGTGAACATAGACAATGGAAGGAAATGTTACATGAGCAATATAGGTATGTATTAGAATGCATGAAACAGACTCAAAGAGATTTCCAGGAAATCAAAACTTCCATTGAAAGCTTGCAAAACTGCTTGAATGAAACTGAAGATAGAATTTCAGATATTGAAGACAGTGTGATCATGAAAGGAAGGATCTCTTAAAATCAACAAGGATCCAGGAAAGATCAATTCAATAGCTGCAAGACGAGGCAAAGAGAAATAATGTGAGACTAATAGTAGTCAGTGAAAGAGCAGGAGGCAACACAAATGAAATAGAAAGAATATTTGCAGAAATAATAGCAGAAAATTTCCAAAGCATGGAAAAAGAACCTGAGATACAGGTAAATGAAGCATATGGAACTCCTACTAGCCAAAACCATAATAAAACTACACTCACACATATAAAAATCAAGATCCCAGATCTCCAGCAAAAGAACAGACTATTAAAAGCTGCTAGAGAAAAGAAACAGATCAGATCACCTATAAAGGAAAGCCCATCAGAATATCAGTAGACTTCTCAACACAAACCAACCAATCGAGAAGAGCTTGCAGCAAAGTATTACAGGTCCTAAGACAAAACAGATTCCATCCAAGACTGATGTATCCTGCCAAACTGTCCTTTAAGTTTAACAAGGAAACAAGATATTTCCATGACAAAGAGCAACTGAAGAACTTCATGAATGCCAAGCCATCACTACAAAAAGCACTAAAAGACATTCTAGACAGACAGGACAATGAACCAATGAACCCAATTTTAAGAACAACAATAGAAAGGAACCCTCAAGAAGACCAAGCAATTAAACAGGTAGAAAAAGTAAGAAAACGAGAGCAAGTAAATAACATGACAATGATAAGCCAATACATATTGGTTATAACCATAAATTTAAATGGCCTCAATTCACCAAAAAAACAGACTGGGAGAGTGGATAAAGAAACAAAATCCAACAATATACTGTATATAGGAAACACATTTTACTCAAAAGGAAATCCATAGACTGAAAGTCAAAGGATGGAAAACAATCCTCCATGCAATGGGAACCCAGAAAAAAGCAGGAGTAGCTGTTATGTTGGTAGACAATGTAAACTTTAAAGCAAGAACAACTGAAAGATAAAGAAGGCCACTGAGTACTTCTTAGGGGAAAACTGCTAGAGGATGACACAACAATCCTAAACATGTATGCACCATATATAAGAGCACCAAAGTACATAAGAATTTTTTTTATTTTAAAGACAAAAGAATGGAGACATATAAACCAGAATAACACAAAAACAATACAGGAAATACAAAATTATAGAGAAGATAGTAGGGAATTAGCATTGGATACTGTATTACACATTATCTTCACATTTTTTAACACAAAAACAATAAAAGAAACACCAAATTATAGAGAAGATAGTAAGGACTTAACACTGGATGCTGTATGCTGTATTACATAATGTTATCTTCGCATTTGTTACTCAGTTATACGGATGATGGCTTGTTCCATTAATCAATTTTCTCCACTCTCATCTCCATTGCATAAGACAAATCTTAACAGACATGAAAACCCATATAATCAATAACACTACTGTAATAGGGGACAACAAGACCTCTATGACACAAAGAGGTAGGTCAACTGGACAAAAATTCAGCAAAGAAATAACAGATCTGAATCAACAAATGGACTTAGTAGATGTATATGAAGTGTTCAACCTTACAACATCAGAATACATACTTTTCCAGCTTCATATGGATCTTTCTCTAAAATAGACCATATTCTAGCCCATAAAGCATACCTACCTAAATGCAAAAGAACTGAAATTATCCCAGGCATATTATCTGACCACAGTGCAATGAAACCAGAAATTAATGACAAAAGAAACTGAAAAACCTCCATAAACACTTGGAAATTAAACTACAACCTCTTGAACAACCAATGGGTTACAGAAGAAATTAAAATATACTTACAAACAAATGAAAATATAGATACAACTTATGAAATCTGTCAGATGCAAAGAAAGTAGTCCTCAGAGGGAAATTTATACTGGTGAACACCCACATAAGGAAAACAAAAAGAGAAAAAATAAATAGCATAATGTTACACCTCTAACTTTTAGAAAAGAAGAACAAGTCAAGTCAAAAGCCCAAAGAAGGGAGGATATTATAAAGATCAGGGCAGAAATGAATGCAACTGAAACAAAGAAAAGCCTACAAAAAATAAACTAAACAAAGAGTTGTTTCTTTGGAAGATTATATAAAATTCATAAATCTCTAGACAACCTTGTCAAAAAAGAAAGAACTCAAATTCATGCAATAAGGAATGAGAAGGATTAAATTACTACAGATTCTACTGGAATTCAGAAGAACATTAATAGCTACTATGAAAATCTTTACTCCCATAGATAGAAAAGTCAGAAGAAATGGACAGATTTCTAGATATGTACAAATTACCAAGGTTCAGTCAAGAAGATATAAATATCCTAAACAATCCAATATCAATTAAAAAGATACAAAATGTGATTAAAAAACTAATCTACAAAAAAATGCAGGCCCTGATGAATTCACAGCAGAATTTCACAAGAAATTCAGAAAAGATTTAACAGCAACATTCCTCAAACTCTTCAATAAAAGGGAATAGGAAGCAATTCTCCCTAACTCATTTTTGGAGGCAAGTATTACACTGATACCAAAACCAGAGAAAGACCCAACCAAGAAAGAGAACTACAGACCAATCTCCCTAGTGAATATAGATGCAAAGGTACTTAACAAAATACTGGCAAATAGAATGCAGCAAATCATCAAGATATTCATACACCATGACCAAGTTGGATTCAGTCAGGAATGGAGGGATGGGGTTGGGGTATAGGTCAGTGGAATAACTGCTTACTTGGCAAGCTGAAGGTCCTGAGTTCAATCTCTGGTACCACAGGAAAAAAAAAATGGAATGGAGGGATGGTTCAATATTGCAAATCAATGAATGTTATACACCATATAAATAGAGCCAAACACAAAAATCTTATGATCATCTCAATAGATGCACAAAAGGCTTTCAACAAAGTCCAACATGCATTCATGATAAAAAAAAACTCTACAGAAAATAGTTATGTATGGTTTTTACCTCAACCTGATCAAAGCAATCTATGACAAACCAACAGCCAACATCACACTAAATAGAGAAAAACTGAAAGCTTTTACTTTAAAATCAAGGATAAGACAAAGATGTCTGCTGTCACCTCTCCCATTCAACATAGCTCTGGAAGCATTAGCCAGAGCAATTAGACAAGAGAGAGAAATAAAAACAATAAGAGTAGGAAAGGAAGAAGTAAAACTACTACTACTTGCAGGTGAGATGATACTTTAAATGCAAGATCCCAAAAACTCCACAAGAAGACACCTAGAATTAATTGACAAATTCAGCAGTGTAGTAGGATACAAAGTCATCACCCAAAACTCAATACTATTCCTATACACAAACAGCAAACAGACTGAGAGAGAAGTTAAGGAAACCATACCTTTTACAATACCATCCAAGAAAGGGAAATATTTAGGAATCAATCTAACAAAAGAAGTAAAAGATCTATTCAATGAAAACTACAGTACTATAAAAAAAAGAGAGAGATCGAAGAGGATTTCAATAAGTGGAAAAATATTCCTTGCTCATGGGTAGGAAGAAGCAACACTGTGAAAATGGCCATACTACCAAAAATGTTGTACAGATTCAATGCAATTCCCATTAAACTACCATTAGCATACCTCACAGCTCTAGAGAAAACATTCCTTAAATTCATCTAGAACCGGAAGAGACCCAGAATAGCAAAAGCAATCCTTGACAACAAGGACAAGCCAGGCAGAATTACAATCTCTGACCTGAAATTGTACTACAAAGCTACTGTAGTAAAATCAACACAGTACAGGCTAAAAAATAGACCAGAAGATCAGTGAAACAGACTGGAAGACACAGACACAGACACAACCAAAAACACACTCAGCCACCTAATCTTCGATAAAGGGGCCAAACAAACTCACTAGAAAAACAATAGCTTCTTTAATAAATGCTGCTGGAAAAATAGGTTTGCCAACTGCCAAAGACTGAAAATAGACCCAAGTCTATCACCATACACCAAACTCCAGTCAAAATGGATCACAGATCTCAATATTAAAACAGAAACACTAAATCTATTGGAAGAGAAAGTAGTTAAAAACCTTGAAGACATAGGGGTAGGCAGAGAGTTCATGAACAAAAACCAAACTGCCCATGAAATACTTCAAAGAATCAACAACTGAGATCTTAACCTACTCAAAAGTTTCTGCACATCTAAAGAAATCACCAGCACAGTAAAAAAAACCTCACAAATTGGGAAAAAAAATTAGCTGACTGTCCCTCAGACAAAGGTCTTCTATCTAGAACATATAAAGAATTAAAAAACATCAGCCCCTCCAAATTCAAAGACCCAGTCCAAAAATGGGCAGCTGAGATAAATACATACTACTCAGAGAAAGAAATAAAAACATGGCAAATAAATACTTCAAAAAATGTTCAACATCATTAGTCATTTAAGAAATGCAAATGAAAACAATATTGAGATTTCATCTCACCCCAGTAAGAATGGCTAGCATTAAGAAATCAACCAATAACAAATGCCGTTGCGGCTGTGGGGAAATACGAGCTCTTCTCCATTACTGCTGAGAATGCAGACTGGTGAAACCACTGTGGAAATCAGTTTGGAGGTTCCTCAGCAAATAGGTCTAGAGGTCCCATTCAACCCAGCTATTCTCCTTCCTGGTATTTTCCCAGAAGATCTGAAAACATCATATCACAACAATATATGTGCATACATGTTCATAGTGTCATAATTTGTAAGAGCTAAATTGTGGTAGCACTGAGGTAAAATTGTGGAATTTTTATATAATGGAATATTACTGAGCTCTAAAGAAAGATAAACACTAGGCTCTTTTAGGTAAATGGTCACAACTAGAGACCATACTCATAAGTGAAATAAATCAGACTTGCATGTGTGAGCAACATATTGTCTCACTAGTGTAAGAACCTAAAAGAGTGAATAAAAAGTTGGACATATGATAGACATTGAGAAATGAAAGGAAAATGCTCAAAAATAAGAGGCAACTGGTGTGTCGTAAAGGGAAAGGAGAAATGATATATGTATGTATATAAAGGATAGCTAACAGTTGTATGACTGTCTTCTACTGCTTTTCTGAAAGGAACATTTAATGCTTAGTTGTTTGATCAGTATTTCATATCTCTATTTGTTTTCCTGAGAAACCACTTTGAAGATATCAATATGTAATACAACGACCATTGTTAATTTCCTACCGTGTTGTCTGTAACTTTGTATTGTTTGTATCATTCTTATGCTATTTTGTAAATGGATGTCTGTTAATGTTTTCTTCTTTTATTTTTAAAATAATTTTTAAAAATAAAAAATTAAACCTATAAATTTCATTTGACCAAACTATTCCCCTTCGAAATATCTTCCTGAAAGAGTTAAAAACATGGTATTACAAAGATACATCCATACTCATGTTTATAGTAGCACAATCAACAAGAGCTAAATCTTAGAAGTAGCCTATATATCTATCAACAGATGAATGGATAAATGAAATGTGGCATTTACACAGAATGTAGTACTACTCTGCCATAAGGAAAGATATATTTGAGTCATTTGTACAAAATTGGTGCACCTGGAGATAATATGCTAAGTGAAATAAATCAAATATATAAGCTTAAATATTTCCTGGTTTCTCATATATGACAAACCCAAAATACAAATAAAGAGCAAAATAAAAAATAGATAACAGGAACAGGGAGCATGAAGGGGATCAAGATAGAGGTGACGGAGAGGAGATAAACAAGGGGATTAAGATAAGTTTTGTACATACTCCACCTCATATAAATATACTTTATTGTAAACATGTACTAATAAAAAAGTAAATAAAATAAAAGGAAAAGGGTTGTGAAGAAATAATTTTGTAGCAATGGAGTAAATATTTACAATTTCAGAAGGGTTCTCTCCTTACCTTTTTCTTAAATCCAAATGAAATATTGATAAATTTAAAATATACAAGTAATGGGGTGTAGCTCATCATGAGAGCACTTGTGTGGTATGCTGAAGGCCCTGGGTTTGGTCCTCAGGACCCAAAAGGAAATGAAATAAAATGTAAAGGCTGAAATTTAAAAAGTTCTGGAACAGACATGAGCTTTGAGGAGAATGGAGTAGACATATATTTAGCCATTCCTTCTTCTAAGTACAAGCAAATCTCCTGGGCATTATATATAAAACAAATGTAAGAAGACTATGAAAGAGAGGAAACCAGACTAACCAGGAACTCTGGGGCCCAGTGAGCAAAAAGGAAGCAAGTTCCTGAATTTTTCCTCAAATATTCCAGATTTATAGGGAAATAAGCCAGCAATCCAAAAACATAAAAGACAGTTTAAAAATGCCTGTTCTTTCTAATTAAGGACCAGAAAGGGGAAGTCTAGTGAGGCAGAAATAAAATTTAGACAACAATTTCTTTATTTCAGTCCCACTCCATAGAAAATATGGGAGATCCAAAGCCACCTAATCCACATTAGCAAGGCCAAGTATGAAATCTAGATTTATATTTTCACAAAGCTGTAGCAAGATGACAACACTGCTATCACAATGGTCAGAGAAGGTCAGATACGTACAGCCCTCCTCTCTTTCACAGTGCCCCTGGAAATCACAGGGAGAAACATGTACTTGCATTCTCATCCAAATGTTAGGAAGCACCACACATATCCCCCTTCAAATGTCAAGAGGATCAGAGTAGGAAATTCGAGCTTCTAACCTGAATTCT
>PVLD010033856.1:0-13239 GCA_004027595.1 Dinomys branickii | reverse complement strand
GATTTCACTGTTTTTGTTCCAATTTTTTAGATTTGAGGCTTTTCTTTCCCTTTTTTTTTGATAATATCGGTTAAGAATTTGTCTATTTCACATAATCTTTCAATGAACTGACCCTTTGATTCATTGATTCTTTGTAACATTTTCTTAGTCTCGGTTGCATTAATTTCTATTCTGCTGTTTATAATTTCCTCCCTCATACATGCTTTGAGTTTAACTTGCGGTTGGTCTTCTAGAAGCTTGAGGTTGAACATTAAGTTGTTTACTTGAACTAGCTCATTTTTTTTCTGATGTGGCTCGTCACTACTATAGTTTTTCCTTGCACTCCTCTCATTACATCCCATACACTCTGGTACATCGTACTGGCATTGTCATTTACTTGTAGAAACTAATTTCTTCTTTAATTTCATCTGTGATTCATTGGTTGTTCAGGAGGTTGTTATTTAATTTCCATATCATTATATAGCATTGTGGTTTCTTTGGCCAATGATTTTCAATTTCATTGCACTATGATCTATGATCTGATAAGAATAATTTCAATTCTTCTGCATTTGTTTAAGCATGTTCTATGAGCTAATATATCATCTATTTTGGAGGAAGTCCCACATGCAACTGAGAAGAATATGTATTCTGCTCTTGTGGGGTGGAATACTCTATAGATATCGAATAAACAAGCCAAAACTCATAAACAAACAGACATAAACAAAACAACACCCAAACAATAGAAACAATACAGAATTTCCAACAAGGTAATAGGAAAGTAACAATTATTGTATTACATATTGTTATCTTCAAATTGGTTAGTCAGTCAAATATAGGCATGTAAGATTGATCAAATGATTAAATGTTAACTGTTCCTTTCAAAAACTCAGTACAAGTCAGTAGCACGACTCTCTCAGCTATCCTGTGTGTGTGTGTGTGTGTGTGTGTGTGTGTGCACTTTTTTTCTCTTCTTTCTTTTTCTCTTTTCCCATATCCCAGTTGTTCCCTCCCTTTGAGCAGTGTCTTTCCCTCTCACAATATTTATTATACCTTTTAGATTTTATTTACTCTTTCAGGTTCCTACACTAGTGAGACAATATGGTGTTTACACATGTGGGTCTAGTTTATTTCACTTATGAATATGGACTCTAGTTGCATCCATTTACTTATGAAAGCCTCAAGTTTATAGCTGAGTAATATTCCATTATGTAAAAAATCACATCTTTTTTCTCCATTCCTCAGTTGATGGACATTTGGGTTGCTTCCATGATTTAGCTATTACAAATTGAGCAGCTATAAACATGTGTGTACATATATCACTGTGGTATGATGTTTGTAGTTCTTGAAAAATACCAGAAGGTGAATAGCTGGATTGAATGGAACATCTAGTCCTAGTTTCCTGAGGAATCTCCAGACTGACTTCCACATGGGTTGCACCAGTCTAACTCCCACCAACAGTGGAGAAGGGTTCCTTTTTCCCCACAGCCTCACCAGCATTTGTTGTTGGTTGATTTCTTAATGATAGCCATTCTCTCTTGGTTGAGATGGAATCTCAATGTTGTTTGAATTTGTATTTCTTGAATAACTAAGGATGTTGAACATTTTTTCATGTATTTATTTGCCATTTGTATTTCTTTATCTGAGATGTGTGTATTCATCTCAGATGCCCATCTTTGGACTAGGTCTTTAAATTTGGGGGGGCTGATATTTTTCAGTTCTTTATATGTTCTAGGTAGAAGACCTTTGTTCTAGGGACAGTCGACTGAAATTTTTCCCAATCTGTGAGTTTTCTTTTTACTCTGTTGGTCATTTCTCTAGATGTACAAAATCTTTTCAAGAAGATGAGATTCCAGTTGTTGATTCTTTGAAGTATCGCTTGTGCAGTTTAGTTTGTGTTCATGAACTCTCTGCCTACCCTATATCTTCAAGATTTTTATCTACTTTCTTTTCCTGTAGATTTAGTATTTCTGTTTTAATATTTAAATCTTTGATCCATTTTGACTTGAGTTTGGTGCATGGTGATAGACATGGGTCTTGATGCAGTTTTTGGCATGTGATGAGTCAGTTTTTCCAGCACCATTTATTAAAGAGGCTATCTTTCTTCCAGTGAACTTGTTTGGCTCTTTGAACATTGACTATTATATCCCTTGTTGTAGATTTTTTCTGATTATGGCTAGTTAGAGTTCTATATGCCTCAGTTAACTGTATGTCAAATTCTATTTCCATGCTTGGGAATTCTTTTCTTTTGTATCTAAAATTGAACCCATGACCTTTTGCTTGTCAGGCAGGCACTTTGTTGCTGAGCCATATCTGCAGCAAGGTTTCTGTTATTACTTCTGTGAACACATATTTCATATCATTTGTACTATTTTCTGATTTTTCATTGATTTGGATTAATCTTATGTTATTATTCTTTGCCTCACCTAGTAGATGTTGGATTAATTATTCATGGTCCCTTGCTTTTTGTTGTACCTCTTTCCTTTTTTTTTATTAATTTCATTGGTATATAATTCAGATATATATAATGATCACATTCATTAGAGTATGCTTGTATGTGAACACATTTCTTAATTACACTTTTCATCCCCAACCCCCTCTCCTCCCTTCAACATCCTTATTTACAAAGGTTTTGTTTCTATTTTTTCCTTCTGCTCTCTTTTCCCTTCTTTCCATCCTTCACCCTCCATTATCCCTTGTTCCCCTGTCCATTTCAATATTTTCCTCCTATTTCTCAATACCTGTTATAAATTTTGGTCTTTATGTACCCTTTCAATTTCTCCCACCAGAGAAACAATTTGATATTTAATCATGCATATCTGATTTATTTCACCTAAGAATATGGACATTTTTCCCCTTCTTCCCTTCCCCCTTCCCCCCTTCCTAGTTCCCCTTTCCCTGGAACAATTTCTTCCTATTTAATAATACCTTTCATACACTTTGGTTCTTATTTGCACATTCAATATCTCATACCAGGAAATGATCTGATATTTACACATCTGTGCCTAATTTATTTCAATAATCTGTGTCTAATTTATTTGATAATTTAAGAGTATGATCTGAAGGGTATCCATTTACCTAGAAATGTATCAAGTTCATCCTTCTTGATGGCTGAGTAGTACTCAATTATATATAAAACCCACATCTTTTTAATGCATTCTTCATTTGATTGGCACTTGGATTGTTTCCAAGTTTTAGCTATTACAAAGTGGGCTGCTATAAACATGGGTACATACATATTGCTGTGGTATGATGCTTTAAATTCTTCTGGGAAGACACTCAGCAGGGGAATTGATAGCTCAAATGGGACCTCTAATCCTAGTTTTTTGAGGAATCTCCATAGTGATTTCCACAGTGGTTGCACCAGTCTACACTCCGACCAACGTTAGAGAAGGGTTTCTTTTTCCCATAACCCCTCCAAGCTTTTGTTGTTGACTGTTTCTTGAAGATAGCCATTTTTTTCTGGGTGAAAAGAAATCTCAGTGTTGTTTTAATTTGCATCTCTCAAATGAGCAATGATGTTGAACATTTTTCCATGTATTTATTTGCCATTTGTATTTCTTCATCTGAGAACTATGTACTCACCTCAGATACCTATTTTTGCATTCAGTCTTTGAACTTGATGCATGAGATTTTTTTTCAGTTCTTTATATATTGTAGATATAAGTCTTCTTTCTGAAGCACAATTTTCTAAAATTTTTCTTACACTGTGAGTTGCCTTTTTACTCTGCCGATTTCTTTCACTGTGCAAAAGCCGTTTAATATGATAAAATCCCAGTTGTTGATTCTTTGTAGTATTTCCGATCTTGTCAGGGTTTGTTAATGAAATATTTGCCTACACCTATGTCTTCAAGAATTCTATCCATTTTTTCAGCAGATTTAGTGTTTCTGTTTCAATATTTAGAACTTTGATCCATTTCAATTTTAGTTTAGTGCATGGCAAAAGACATGGTTCTAGTTTTAGTCTTTGACATTTGAAAAGCCATGTTTTTCTAGCATCATTAATTAAAAACGCTATATTTCTTCCCTTGAACATGTTTGGCCTCTTTGTCAAAGAGAAGGTGGCTGAGTTTTATAATCTGTTCCATTGATCCTCAGGTCTTTTGTTTGTTTGCTTGTTTTGGCTTTTCTTTTTGCTAGTACCCTGATGTGTTTATTGCATAGCTTTGTGGTATAATTTCAAGTCAAGGATTGTGATGCCCCCTGACTTGTCTTTGTTGCCTAGGATTATTTTTGCTATTTTAGATCTCTTCTGGTTCCAAATGAATTTGAGGAATTTTTGTAGTTCTCTGAGTTATTTGCTAATGGCATTTTGATTCACATTAAATCTGTATGACAGTTTTGGGAGTATGGCTATTTTCTCTCTGTTGGTTCTTCCTACTCATGAGCAAGGGATATTTTTCCATTTTCTGATACCTGTTTGATTTCCTTTTTCAAAGTACTGTAGTTTTCAATGTATAGGTCTTTCACATTCTATCACTTCTCAACCCTTTAGATATGATTAATTATAGATCTTTCATATCCTTTGTTAGATTGATTCCTAAGTATTTCATTTTTTGATGCTATTAAAAAAGGTGTGGATTTCATAATTTTTCTCTGAGTGCACTTATTGTTAGTGTACAGAAATGCTAGTTCTTTTTGAGTATTGACTTTATATCCAGCTACACTGCTGAATTTCATTATTAGATCTGTAATGTTTTGGGGGATTTTTGAGTTCTTTTATGTAGAATATTATGCCATCTACAAATAATGATAATTTAACTTCTCCTTTCCTGTCCTTATTCTTTTATTTTTTTCTTTTCTAATTGCTCTAGTATTTCCAGAATTATATTGAATAGTAGTGGTATTAGTAGACATCCTTGTCTTATTTCTGATTTTAATAAAGCTTTCATTTCTTTGTCATTAAGTATGATTTTGGCTCTTGGGTTTTCATAGATGGCCTTTATAAGATTGAGATGAAGCTCTTCTATTTCAATTTTTTGTAGGCTTTATATCATGAATAGGTATTGAGCTTTTTCTCTACTTTTTCTGCATCTATTTAGATGGTCAGATAATTTTCATCTTTGGATGTGTTGATACTGTGTACTACATTTATTGATTTGTGTATGTTGGTCCATCTCCACATCCCTGGGATGAATCCTACTTGGTCAAGGTGATTAATCTTGACAAATTTCTTCATTCTGCTTGGTTGTATCTTATTGGGGATTTTTGCATCAATGTTCACTATGGAGTTTCGCAAGTAGTTCTCTTTTTTGATTGGGTCCTTCTCTTGTTTTTGTATCGGAGTAATATTTGCTTCCCTTTCAATTACATTAAAGAGTTTCATCAGTAGTGGCCTTAGTTCTTCTCTAACTTTTTTGTAGAATTTGGCAGTGAATCCTTCAGGACCTGGGCTGTACTTGGTTGCTATATTTTTATTAATCTTCAATTTCATTGACTTAGAAGTTTTGTATCTTCTTTATTCAGTTCTGGCAATTCATATGCATCTAGGTATGTGTCCATTTCTTCTGTTTTTTCCTAATTATTATAGTATAGTTTTTTTATAGTATGTATTGATGCTCTTCTGGATTTCTACATGATCCACTGAGATTTTCCCCTTTTCATTGCTAATTGCATGATTTTGATAAGGTTGGCTAAGGGCTTATCAATTTTATTTAATCATTCAAAGAACCAACTCTTTAATTCATTCATCCATTGTATTGTTTTCTTATTTTCAATTGCATTAATTTCTGCTCTTTATAATTTCCTCCCTCTTATGAGCTTTGAGCTTGATTTGTTTCTTCTTTTTCTAGAAGTTTCAGGTTCAACATTTGGTTATTTATGTGAGCTCTTTCTTTTCATGTGTGAATTTACTGCTATAAATTTCCTTGTTAGGACTCCTTTCATTGAATCTCATTAGCTCCTATATTTCACTGCAACCTCTCCTTGACTCAAGCGTTTGTGTTGAAGCGTCTGCTGTGATTCTAATGGGTCATACTTTATAGGTGATTTTTTTCTAATGACTTTTTAATATTTTCTTCTTGTGCTGAATTTCTAGAATCGTGGTTTTTATATGGTATGTTAGAGATTTATTTTGTTCATGGTTAATTGGAGTTTTATACGCCTCACTTATTCACATATCAATTTCTTTATCCATGTTTCCATTTCTTCTGTGAAGAGGTTTTCTTTTTTATGGTGTTTGCCATATCTCTGGCTTTTTCATAATCTCCAATCAGTCTTTTGTTGTTTTTGCTGCATCTTGAAGCTGTTGGTTTGATTTTTCATGGTCCCTTGTTATTTTTAAGATATCTTTCTTTTTGTGGTTGCTAATTACGATCCTGCCTTCTAGATCTGATATTCTATCTTTGCCTCCTTTCAATCTGTTGCATATACTTTCAATGGTATTTTTAATCTCTTAGATATCTATTTGGATCTGCTTCATAGCTCCCATTTCCTTCTTTTGTTGGACATCCATTGCTTACATAATTTTCCTAAGATCCTCCAGCTTTTTAAATCTCTGTCTACTCTAGATTCATTGGGCATGTATTTCATTTTGATCATCATTTCTTTTTTGTTTTTACTTGAGAGATTATTTTTTCTGTAGCCACGTCCATTTGTTTTTGCACGTCTCCTGCTATCATTTCATGAAGATGTAGTGTATAGCTTCTGATTTCCTCTATCTCACTGTGCTCTGGACTTGTCCTGGGTGGGTTGGGCTTCTGGGATTGCATTTTGCTTCTGTGTCTTGTCATTTATTTTCTGTGTTGTGCTTATAGATTTGTAATGGTAAACCACTTTATTACTAGTTTTGAGGCTTCCATAGGAAATGCATATTCCTATGAGCTATCTTCTAGGTATATGTGGTTCTTGGCCTCTGTGTCTATCTTAAGAACCTACTTTCCCTATTTGTTAAGGATGAGAAGTTGGTATTTATTTGGCTCAGCATCCCATTGTTTGATATTGGACTTTGTTGATGGTTATTACCCCAGACATAATGTTGTTATATAAGGGAAAAATGTCTACAATTTGCATAGTATCCTGCCTAAAGTAGTATAATTAGCAAGAACCATATCAGCAAGTACAGCCTAACAACTGACAAACTGTGGTAAGTATTAATTTGGTTCCTTTAAGTATAGGAGCATACTCAATAGTTATATGACAAAATCCAACATATAGCAGGAGCATTTATGCAATGAGTTTCCCCTTGGTAATTTGATTTTACCCTGTTTATGTGATATTTAAGAGGAATGGGTCAAAACAGAAAAATAAATGAAGAAAAATATAGTAGAAGCAAGACTGTAAGTTTAAAATGTTCACCCGAGTTTTGGGAGCCTGGAAAATAGCTCAGAGGAGATCAAATGAAAGAGAAAGCAAAAGGATATTGAGTCCAACCAGAAAAATTAGTAATATTGTTCATTCACATGAAAGTATCATAAAATCAAACAAGATAGTTGAGGGAAGAGAGAAAAATGACTAGCACAAAAGATTACTATTATATCAAACTATTATAACAAACTATTATAGACTTTTACTTCCTTGGACTTTTTAGATTTTATTTTCTCTTAAAACCTTAAAACGAGAGACTTGTATTCCAAGTATCTTTATGGTGTTTCCTTTTCACTCAGTTGTTTAATCCAGTTACAGAACTCTAGTGAACTATGTTGCTTAACCCATCTAGGCCCAATTTTGTTAGAGGAAACAGAATAGCTATTAATATTTTAAGCTTTGAAGTTTTAAGCCTTGAGTTCAGTCATAAACATATATAATATATATGAAATATAATATATAATAGCATATGTAATGTACCATAAAATGAAGATATAAGCTGAGGAAATCCATGTTATCATAGCTCAAGTAGCTTGTATTTTGGGAGATGTAAGCAGCAAAAAATGTTAGTAGAGCAAATAGGTAAAATATATAATGAGTTAGGCCTAACAAGTACTAAATAGAAATAAGGAATGGGAAGGGAAGTGGTTGCATTTTTGATCAGGTAGTTAAGAAAGCCCTCACCTAATGGGTGATACTTGAGCAAAGATCTGAAGGAGGTAAGAAAGTGACTCATGCAGACACCTGTGAGAAGAGCAGCCCAAGGAGAGGGATCAATGAGTGCAGATCTCCTGAGGTAAGGGCTCCAGTGTCGGAGGAACAGCAAGGTGGCCTGTGTGGTGGAGAAGAATTGAGAAAAAAAGGATTAGTTGGAGATGATGGCAAGAGAAGTAAAAAACCAAAGAGAGAAAAAAACTTTATAACATGTGAGGGAGTGACCAACTGGAGTGATGTTCTTGAAGAAAAAAATAGGGCACTGACTCCAGTGTACCAGGAGAGGATCTCTGCTAGGAACAGAGACAGTGTACCCATAACAACAGAAAAAGCCATAAAATAAAGGACCAGTATATGGCTCCTACTATCTAATAGTATGAACTTTTGAAAAAATCTCTTCTGAATGTCCCTATTTCTAAGTGAAATAGCAAGCAACACAATCTTCTAAGAGTAAGCAAGGCAAAAAAGTTGCTAGAGTTTGAGGAAAGGGAAAAACATATGAAATTGTTGGCTAGAAGAATGGGAGAATGAATTGGCTATGGACATGTATTATGATTGGAAGCAGCAAGAAGGGTCCCTTTGAAATTTGTTGCCATAAACATACAGTGAGATAATTCTCCAGGGTTGTGTATTTTTCTGTAGCCATGTTCATCCAGGTTTCAAGCTTCATACAATTAATATATTGTTCTTAACAATTTCCGGAAGCAAAAAACTACACACTGACCACTAGTCCTAATAGTTGTACACTGCCAGTGGTAGGTGGTTTGAAGAAGTAGCTTCATGAAGGAGGGACTCTCTGGAGGCCACTCATCTCCTTTCCCAAAGGGGAGATCCCTATTCCTGATGGGCCATGTTCTTTATGGCTAAGAGGAGTACAATAAGACTGGAGGACACTTAGTTCCCTGGCCTTCATGGCTGCATGAGAAGAGATTTTTTAATCATATTGGGCCCGTTTCCTCATCTCTTGCTCAGTAGTTCCCCAGTGGATAAGTAAGTCAATTAACCAACGATGGATGAATAAACAGGGTCCTTTGCCATGCCCTCTTTTTCTCTTTTTGGTCTGCCTACCTCTGACAGAGGGTGCTTTCTGGTTTGCTTACTCCACTTTCTCAAAGGCATAGTAGGATAATATATACTCCAGTGGAGTTGATCTAAAGGTTTTTTGGAGGATAGTGTTGATCATGGTGCAAGTGGCTGTAGAGGTAACACTGGTTAAGATCTCAAGTCTAAGCTCTGTTCTTCCAGTAGTGTTATAAGTATTAAAGCATATTATTTTGATTTCCATTTGCCAGATCCCTGGCTCCACCTCTAATGTGGCTCCGACCTCAGATAGGAAGCATAGAAATATTTAGTTCTCTTGATCTCTGACAAAAGTGTGTTTACCTTGCTCAAAATAAAATCGATCATTTAAAATGAAGGGAAAGAAAAACCATGTAATGTGAAACTATATAGCTATATGACAAGGTGAAAACTACAAATCTACTTGAAAAGAAACATCATGGGTTTTCAATAAATGTATATTAAATGGATTTTGTACAGAAATAAGGACAGCAGTCAAGGCAGACCATGGTCTCTGTACAAGCCTCATTTTGGCTATGAACAAATATATTGTAACTTTTTACTTCACTGCTGAAAATTTTATTCCAAATAAAAATTATAAACCACTTTTCTATAACTCTATTTTATAAAACAAGATGTAGACTCATAAATATCAAACTAGAGACACCCCCATAAAGGGCTCTTGTGCTAATAGTGGTACTAGTGCTAGTGCTAATCCTTGTAAGCCATAATATTTACTGACTCATTGCTTTATGGTAAACATCATTCTCAATATTTCATTTGCACTATCTCATTTAATCTGCACAGTCTATTAGGTAGTTAGCATTCAAGTAGATTAATTAACTTGACTATGATCACACAGTAACATAACAGAAAAAAAAAGTTACTATCTAGGGAGTCAAGTGTCAGAGCCTACCTTTTTAACCATTGAATAGCACTGTTCAATAGTCAGTAATTGGGCATGTGATGTATGCTTCCCATTTCCAGCAGGGTGCTAAAGTATATACCATGGAGACTCACTGAAATTCATAGAAACAAACGTTTGTTTTTATGGAATTCATCATCTGCTCTAAGCAAGAGGAATGTACACTGCACATAGAATGAGACAGTGTATGTGTATGGGTTTCTATTCAGTCTGTATTTCTGGATTGGTTTAGCCCAGAAAGAAAACTTCTTGGTATAGATTTAGCAAGAGTCTGATTTCTTACCTTTAGACAACAATGTGAATCCTAATCTCCCTTATTTATGAAACAGTAGCAGTTCAGAGAGAAGTTTCTAATCTTATAGTTCTGCTCAGCTGGAAGTGGGTTATACAGTGCTGTACCTGGGAAAACGTACTGAGAGAGAAATCTTGTGACCGCTGCTAGGCCCATGGTTAGATGCTTCCAGAAGAGAAGCACTTTCAGCTGTGAATGAAAGGAGCCTCGCTGGATGTGTCCAGACCCTCCACAGGGAGGTGGCCTCACCATGCACATTTTAAACCCTCCACTGATAGCAACTTATGTCTTCAGAGAAAAGGAGGAAAGAAAGAAGGGAGAAGAAGAGAAAACTAATACTTTCTGACTTTTAGTACTGTGCTAGATGTTTTCTTTTATGCTCTCTCATTGAATAAAATAGGTCTTATGTCCAATGCACAAACGAGGAAACTGACACTGAAAGATGTTTGTTGACTTAGTCAGGGTTTCACAGACACCAAATAGCAGAGATATGAATGAAATCTGTCCTAGAGCTTGTACAGTCTCAATACTTTCTCTTTGAGGATGACTCAAGCCTCAATATGTTCAATCCCTTTATTTTCAAATTGCAAAAACTGAGCCCCAGAGAGTGACTCACCTTGCCCAAGGTCACTGGATTTCCTAACTTTCCTGTGCGTATACTCTAGGAAATGGAGGTTCTCTTGCCAATCCCTGCAGGGTCCTATGAAGTAAGAAATTTTACTGTGTTTTTCAGAGGATGCACATCAGCCTCCTTGTGCACTGAGACATGATAGAAGCAACATTAAGTGTCTAAATGCCCTTTGGAAATAGTTTTTCACGGTATTGTGGTGAATACTTTCCATGTGTGACTCACAGGGCAGTATTATTTTCCCATGTTTTGAAAAGAAAAAGACACCGAGCTGCTCACAGCAAACTTTAACTGCAGAGTCCTACTTAAACTGAGCTCTATGCTGCAGGCAGCTCTCAAAGACTGGAGCATGAAAGTCTAAGGTGGTCTTCACTCCCAGATGGGGAGAGACAGGTTGTCAAAACTGAAGAGTACTCCTTTCTTAATCTTCACCCCACTCCAAATCAAGATGCTTCTTGCAATTACTGGCATGGGCTTTGCTGAACTCTTCTTTAGGATTTATGGGACATTCTGGGATTGGATGTAGGACAATGATTTTGTGAATCTAAACTATAAGATCTTCAGTTTCTTGGTGAACACCAAGCTGGGTCCTGGTGCTGTTCAATATCCATGGTTCCTTATAGAAACCCCAAGATATGACAGTTATTTGTGAACCAAGTAGATACCACAGTTTTCATTATACTTGATATTATGTAGAAATATTGATTTTGGAGTCACTCCATGACTAAAAATGTATTTATCAATTGCTACTTAGTGCTAGGATATAGGTTGGTAGGCTCAAATTTCATCACATTGAATATTACATATGGGTCTCTATTCTCTTGGAATATTTTGTGTAGCACACTTAGCACCAGTAAAACTCCTGAGATGTGTCTCTGCTTGGGAGGATTCATGGATACGATAACACAAAGAAAAAATAATATGCTGATAAAAGGAGGTCACATGGCAAGATCAAATACTTGACTCAGGCTGGAATGGTTGGGAGTAGCAGGGATCCAGGGGTCAGTTCAGAAAGGTCTTAGAATAAATAGCTGCTAGAGGCAGTGTTTGCAAAGTAGGAGAAAGGCTCTACAGAGAGACTTATTAAGAGAGGCAGAAGAAGCCTTAGAAGGACATAGCCATGAAATTGATTTTAGCTGCCTGCCTAATAAGCACTCCTAGCCTGAAACTCAAGGGTTATGGCTGGGGCTGGCCTGAAAGGAAAAGATGAGGAGTTTTTCAATTAAAGAAAAAGGAACAGCTTGCAAGTATGAATGGCCTTGCTCTGTGGTCATCCTGATATTTCTGACACTGGATATGGTTTAACTTGTAATGAACCTGATTTTGAGCCTCAGACTATCATCACTGGAGGGATCATTATAATCTCATAGAACAGTGCTGCAGAAACTCATGCCTCCTTTTTATTAAAAATTAACTCCACATTATCCTGAAATAAAAAACAGAGGTGATTCAACCTCCCTGTAAAATATAAATAAAAAGAAAAAATAAATGCAATAAAAATAAACCAAAATAAAAATAATGCCATGTTATATAAAGGAAAGCAAAACAGCAAAGTGATTTAGTATAAAATGTCATTTATTTCTGTATGTATAGGCATGGCAAAACTACACATGAAGACCAACATGCCCTAAGAAATTACCAAAACTTCTTCTAGGGGGCAGTACTACTCTTCTTAAGAACCATTGCTCTGGAAAGAACTCAGTTATCATTTTGACAAACTGGATCTCAAAGAAAAGGTGGATCAAGGCATGTGGTCTTTCTTGTACTGGGCCACTACAGGCCTCAGTGGCATCCACTGAGGTCCAATCAGAAATACTCTGGAACACCAGTCTTAGGTCATGGGTCGGGGCAGTTTTCCCTACCTTATGGCCCAGTGATTAAAAGCAAGGGGCTTGTGTTTTTATGTATGTGTCTTTTGAGATAGGATCGCACTATGCAGTTCAGGCTGGTCTTGAACTCACTATGTAGCCCAGGCTTTCCTTGGATCCACGTTGATCCTCCTGAGGGCTGGGATTACAGGCATGTACCACCATGCCCAGTGGGCTTGGGGTTTAAAATGTTGCAATTTTAGCTCGGCCATTCACAGCTGTGTGATCCTGTGTTGGATATTTAACCTCTCTGATTCTGTTTTTACATATGTAAGTCGAAGATAAGGTAGCACTTACTCTCTGGTATTAGGTTATGTATGAAAGAGGCCTGATGCCTAGTGAAGCTCAATAGACAGTAGTTACCATTATTAGTATTTCTGGCGCACAGCCAACCGTTGGTTCAGTTCTCACCAGTCCACTGATGTTGTCACTGCCATCACAGTTGCTTCAGGGACCCCAAAGGGGAACAGCT
>PVLD010033855.1:0-13239 GCA_004027595.1 Dinomys branickii | reverse complement strand
GATCAACTGTCTGACTAAATTTGCATGTCTGTATATGGGTCCATACATCTACAATTCGAAGATATCAATGGATAAAGCTACAACTACTGTTGAGACCATATCACCTTGTCTATAGATTAGTTGTGATTGTACTATTTTCTATGATAATGGGTGTCTGTTTGTCAATACGTTTTTGTACTTTTATGTTTCTAAAATAAAAAAAATAAATTAAAAAAAAAAAGAGAATGGGGAGAGGGAGAGTAAAGGAGGGAGAGAGGGAGGAAGGGGGAGAGGAAGGCAGAGCAGGGGAGACAGGCAGGCAGATGTTAGAGATAAAAGAGAAATGACGGGGAAAACAAATGACAGAAAGAGAAAACTCTAAGACAGATTGTAGAGAAATATATAGTATTGTGAATCGGATGATACAGAGATGAATGTCAGAGTAAGAAAAACCAGGGCTAAGTAGATGACAGATAACAGATGATAGAATATTTACTGCTTTATTCACCCATTTTTTACTGATTTATTCACAGTTACTGTGCCAGGCTCCGTACTAGGCACTGATGACTCAAAGTTGAATACAATGAAGGTTCCTCCTCTTTTGAACAAGCTTGGTGTCCAACGGGGTAGATCAGCTCACCACCTCCCAGGCGTAGTGACAGACAGTGTCATCCTGGAGGATTCTATCCTAGCTGGAAATGTCCCTCACCCCAATGGAAGGGCAAAAGATCCCAGGGCTACAAGGCTGTCCTATTTCAGTCATGAGGTGCACAGCTTTGCTAGGGATACAAAGACTGAATAGCAACAGGTCAGGCACAGATAAGAAGGTACAGGAGAAAGGGTGGGGGAAGCTGTCTGCGAAGTTCAGAGCTACAGATCAGCAGCAGTGGCTAAGAACTATGGGAAGGCCAGCTGAGGCTCTCGTCTTTGCAATCACATGGAATTTAAGAGTGGCTAGTAATTAGGCTAACGTTGAAAAGAAAGGGGACTTGGGGACTGTACTTGCTTCAGAATCTCACATACAAATCCCTGCCTTGCAGCTGGGAGATCTCTCCAACTGCTCTTGTCTGGTAGTCATGTGCTCAACAACTACTTATGAATGAAGCATCTCCTGATAGTAGAGTCCTGTGTGCTACTAGTTCTATGCAGCATGTATATCTACTATCTCTTATGCCTCTAGGCATTGAAAGTGAAGTGGGAACAAGACACCTGTTCTATTTCAGGTTCTTCTTCCACCTCCAGGATTCCCAGGGCTCTTCTGAGTCCTGGGTTTAAAGTGTGGGGAGTCAGCCTCAATATCACCTGCGCCCCAAATGTACCAGCCCTACTGATGCATCTCTTCTGCTCTATTTGTTTTTGCTTCTCTCTCATTCTCTCTCTCTTACCCCCTCCTTCTTTCTCACTCTCTCTTGCCCTTTTCCTCTCCCTCCCTCTCTTCATTTTCACTGTGACCCTTACACAGTATTACACCTCTCCTCCCAGAATGCACCACTGCCACTTCTTGTTCTAGTCCAGGCCCTCGGTATTTTACGTTCAAAATACTGTGTCTGCCCTCCAGCCAATCTCCTCTTGTTCCACTCCTAGTCACTGCTTTTAGATCCTATCACATTAAGCACCAACTGAACTGGAATCACTAGCTTACTTACGAATCTTCTCTGTCTCTCTAGCTCTTACCCTGTCTTCTCTCAAATATAAAGTGGAAAGGCTGCCTCAAAGGCTGCTGTAAACTATTTTACCCACCTCACTCCCTCTCTCACGTCTGCTTCAGTCACACCCTCCAGCTGGCTGTCCCCTTTCTGATTAATGCTTTTAGCATAACCTACACAGGCTCTGGAACTGGACCATTTCTGTTTGTGTCCAAACTCTTAACACTTATTGGCTTCTGTTGCTTCAGGCAAGTGACTGCATTTCTTAAGGCCCTAGTTTTCATGGCAGTAAAATGGGGATAAGAGTACCTACCTAATGGGGTTCTTGAACAAAATTACACAAGACAATGCACATCAGGTGTTTAAAACTGGGTCTGGCTAGCCCTCAACTGAAAAGTTATTACTGTGACTGTTCTCCTGCCAGAATGCCCCCGCCCTTCATTAACCTAAATCCTACCTCTTCTTTAAAGTACTATAAAAATGCCATGTCCTCCAGGGAACTTGTCCTGAATAATCTAACCATCACAGTTTAACCTATATTAGTATGTAATTTTTTACTGCTCACTCTCATTTCATGTATGACAGTCTCATCTTACCACCCATACCAAGCTAGTAAGTAGCGAGACAAAAACAAGTGAGAACAATCTAGTTTCCAATTCTAACTCTATCATTTTAGGAGTGATGGTCACTTAGACAGCCGAGGTTTGGTTTTCTTACCTAAGAAAAGGAATGCTGGTTTTGACCTAGCTATATTATTGCAGGGATTAAAGACAGTATTACTCAAAGCATCTGGGAAACAAGTGGCCAGGAAGAGTAGGTACTGTAATAACACTTACTGCCTCAAATCTGTCAAAAGTAACCCCCCACCACCACCAAGTTAGGCATGCCTGTGATCCCAGATGGATGGAGGATCACGAGTTTGAGACCAGCCTGGGCAATTTAGTGAGACACTGTAAAAACAAAAAACAAGTGAACAAACAAAAAGACTAAATGCACCAAGTACCAAGGTATTACTCCTTTGCTTCACCTTTGAAAGGTAGCTTACAAAGTATCCTACTTGTTCTCTCTTTCTCTCTCTAGGATCTCTCCAGAAATAGGAAACAATCCCACTCTAAAGGAGACAAAAAGGACACTAGGAGAAAAATGAAAGTCTGGGAGGAGGAAAATTCCAACAGATGGAACCAGAGACGGACATTTCTAACCCTAGTTTGGCAAGAGAGCAAATTCTATAGGGTTTCTTATTTAGTCTAATATTATTCCTAATTGCCCTAGAGTTGGAGCCAGTCCACACATGTACTGAAGTCCCAGTATGTGACTTGCAAGTCACTTCTCTGAGCTGCAGGTTCTTCTTTTCCTTGGGGTGGGGCTGGAGATGGAACCTCAACTAGGCGAGACTTCCATCACTGAGCCACACTGCCCCACACACTTAAGTTACAAATGGGGAAGATGATCATCTCTTTTTTAAAAAATTATGGTGTGGATTAAATCTAGCCCCATACGTGAAATCAATTGGCATAGTGCCAGACATAGACACCGTATAAACTTAAAAAAATCCAACAGGGGCCATTTACTGAGCACTTCAGATGTGCCCGATGCTAACCATTTTGTGTGCATTAGCTGCTTTCTTACTACGATCTAACGCAGTCAGAGCTATTATTACCCCCACTTCACAGATGAAGAAACAAAGACAGAGAAACCTTAAGTGATTTGCCAAGAGCACAGAGCTAGTAACCAGCTGAGTTCAGATGCGACTCAGATCTCCAGCTCTTTCTAGGATCCCACATGACTGTTCCTCCCTGAAAGGGGTCTGTCTCAGGAAGCATGTGTACCAGAGGCTTGCCGTAGCCATTCCCTCAATACGCAGTCCGAAAAGAGAGGTGGAGTAGTCCGAGAAACAATCCCATCCTTAGGCAGTGGGGTAGTGAGATAATGAGGAATAAGCGGAGGAGTGAGAAAATTCCAGCCATGATCCACGTAATCCAGACCCAAGTGTGGCGGCGGTGACCCCAGAGCATACCCTCGCACAGGCTCTAGCATTGAACACATGCTATTATTCAATTCCCCAAAATGCCTTTCTTAGGAAGCAGAACGTAAAGGACACTGAAGAAAGAAATCAGGAGAAGGAAGCAAGCAGCGGCCACAGCAGTCATGGCTACTGACTGTACCTACCATGGAAGTTGCCCAGGGCGGAGAGATGGCTCAGGAGAAAATGAAGTATCCAGCTAGCTCAGACTCTTATCAACAACCCCTCCAGCCGTGTCTTCCCTTAACTGGAACCCATCTTTCCTCCAGGTGAAACCTGGGTTGAGGAGCCATCAGCCCAAGATCCTGTGTGTGATCAAAGGGGCTCAGACACAGTCAGGTCCAGGTCCCAGTTTTAAGAAGAGGAAGGAATAGCACTGAAGAGAAGGTACAGCCATCAGCTTGGTTGGGCCTTGATGTGGCCACAGCCTTAAAAAATAAAAGCCAGTGTCAAGAGCTGGATAGGAGACAAGACACTGCTCCAGGAACCAGTCAACATGCTGGTAGCAAAGGGAAGGATGAAAGGCAGTTCCAGCAGCACAAACAGCCCCCCTCTTCCCGACTCCTACCTCTTCTGAGCCCAGTCCCACCCCCTCCACAGCTCAGAAGCCAATAAGGAAGCTGGGCCCCCGCCGCTGCTAGAACTCAGGAAAGGAGCAAGGAAATGATGTTTGGGAAAGATAAAGCGGATGTCTAAAAAGAATTTTTAAAAATACACGTGAGAGAGAAAAATACCCCAGAAACATACACTTAAAAGAATTCCTAAGCTTCCTGGACTGAGTTGACCCCACCCAGCTATCTCCATAGGTCCTTAGGGTCCCAGAAAAGGAAAGCCTAGGTCAGCGAGGTCTAGCAGCCTCAAGGTCCAGAGGTGAGGCACTACAGCTATTTTATAAAGCTGGAGGCAAATGACTTAGAAATTTTCCAAGGTCAAGATCCTGCCATATTTACAGGGTCTGTACTTCCTAGGGGATACCTGAGAGGATCTAAAGAAAACTCCATTTCATACCAGAAAAAGTACAGGAAAGGTGCCCATTAACAATGTTAGAATAGTGGTGCATTGGGTCAGTATTAATGGATATGCCATGAATTTACTCTGACCTCTGGCAAATTACTCCCCTTCTCTGGGCTTCTGTTTCCTCTCCGAAAAATGAAACACTGAACTCAGTCATCACAAATGACCCTTCCAGCTATAGCAAAATATAATGTAATCCTAGGCTCCAGCCTGGGGCTCCAAAAGACATCCTCACTAACCAGTACATTAGTGAAAACCCAAAGCAGCTCCACATGGGTTTGTGGTACCCCAAAGCCCAGGCTCAAGCATCAGAATTTATATCCTCTGCGAGATTTGGTGTTAGGGTTTTCCCTTCATAAGACTCCTAATTCCTATTCCTTTTTCCCTTGGCCCTTGGCCCCAATTCCAGTAATTTCTGGCTTCTTAGGAGGCTTACACAAGCTCCATTAACAAAAAGCATGTTAGGACTTTTCCTCCTTGGGGAAATCATGCCCAGAGGCCCTATTCACTCTCTTCTCTCTGTACCTCATAGGGAAGTCTGGGTTAACTTTTCTCAACTGTGTGGAGATACCATTTGGGAGACAGTTGGAGGGTTTATGGAGGCATAAGGAGCTGGTTTACAGCTTCAGGTCTACCACTCACTAGTTCTTTGGCCTTAAGCATGTGACAGAACCGCATTTTCCTCAATAAAAATATGTTTGGCATATGACAGGCACTTAATAAGTGGATCTGTCATTAATATTAACCTCTACCAAAAATAACAGGCAAAATAATGTTAACAGCAACAAAATGGATTTCTTCAATCCAAACAGATGAAAGAGAAAGAACTAGTTAAGAGAAAGCTCAAAGCTAAATCTATATGCTAGAGGAGCATACTATGCAAACTTTCCTGGCCATACAGATCACCTGGGAATCTTGTTAAAATGCGGATTCTGACTCAGCAGGGCTAAAGTGGAGCCCATGCTTGGACTGTCTAAGGAGCTTCAGAGCTGTTGCTGGTGTGATAACTATGCTTTGAGTATCCACATATTAGAGAATAATCCCTGGTCCAAAAAGCACCAGATGAACAATCTGTTCTGTCAGTACTCAGGCCTGGGTACCTGGTCTTTCCTAATCTTTTCTTCACCAAATGTCCTCTCTCTTCCACTGGCTCATGCAAGTGCCTTCCTGATGAGGTTACCAACCCCTACTTCCTCACACAATAAAGAGCAACTAGCTTGACAGAGGTCTGACCCTGTCAGTGGCTAGGTGAGGCTGAGGAAACAATGACTACAGGTACAAGAAGCATGTTTGAGCAACTGGTTGAGGTAGGGAGGGTGGAAGAATGAGAGAGTGGGGTAGTCTCCAATGAAGTGATAGGCAGCTGGGTATAGATAGAATATATTGGAGAAACCCTTGGGAAAGGGAAGATAAGAAAAGTTTGGGATGTGGAGAGGGATTGGAAGGTCTGGTGGGGGAAAGCAACACTCTGCTACTCAGTACAGGTAGGTTCCACATGGCATGATCAAGTATAACCTCTTATCCTGAGGGCAAGGTAAAAATGGCTTCTTTTCCAGGTACTCAGGGGACAAGAATATGGCATAGGTGTGGGTGTGAAGGGCCCAGGCAGTCAGAATGGGCAGATTATCCAGAAATTGGTTCTCATAAAGAGCCCTTGCAAAGATCATTGTGAAAGGTAAGGGGAGGAAGATGGAACAATTCTGGAAGGAACCAATCTTCATCTGCCTAGTGGGAATGTCACCCCAATAGTTTTATCATCTATCTCTGTACGTGAACCCCAGTAGATTCTTTAAGAGACACTTGGTGGGAAGAGACAATCAGAGATTCATGGCTCTACCCAAAATAGGAAACGAAGAAACTATGACTCATGTTGCTTGGTACTGTATTTAGCCTGAAGTTTTAGTCATAATGTAGTAGAGACTCTTTCCTCCTTTGAAAGTGTTTGGATAAGGAGAAGCCAAAAAGAAAAAAAAAAAAAACCTCTTGATTAGCTCTGTTTGCTTTCTGTTGCTCTTCTAGCCTCCCCCAAAGGGCACATTCCACCTACAAGCTAGGCAGGAAGGGAAGCCTGGGGGTGGGGGAGGACAGAACAATGCAAGGCTTGTTTATCTCACTGAGGAAGGGAAAACCTGCTTGGTCACTATGGAAGGACACAGAGCTCTAGCCCCCTCCCCAACACGAGCGCGCGCTCGGCACACACACTGTTGTCTGCAGGACATTGCAGCCTGGTGATTCAGAGACCCTTCCTTATTACAGACCCAGCCAAGGGGGAAGTGTATGTGTCACTGCATGTATGTGTGTGTGTGTAGATGCAAGTGTGATTTTAGAGAGAACTTTCACGACAATAGCTTTCTGAACAGGCTGAGACCTCTATGGGTCATCTGAGAGATGGATACTTTCTGGAGGACAGGTTTTTAGTATTTAGTTCTGCCTCTCCATGTCCCCTCTCCTCCCTTTGTATAGCCTGGTCAAATTCTTCCACATAAACCTGCTAGATGCATATCTATCTTCCACCTCAAGATCCAACTCTGTATATAAATCGACCTAGGGTAGGAAATAAGGAAGAGAATGTTGGGGAGGAAATAAAGGCCTTCCAAATGCTGCAGTGTACGTGTCAGGAGGTGCTTTCTAGTTTTCCAAGTAGGGAGCATTAACTTCATCTGGCTGGGGCCATTACATGTGACCCACTGTTCTTACTGCTCCGTTTTTATACTGAAACCTTTAAAGTACAGGGAGATCTCTTTTTCCAAAGAAGGCTAGAGGGAAGTAAACACCCATGTCACTTGGTAAAGCTTTCTAAGTTTCAGAAGCTAGAAAAATGTTTAGTTTAGAAAGACAGTACTTGTAATTCTCTTTCACAGTGGGCTTAGGAACCGTTTGTAGGTTTTCTATGTGTAGTCTGATAAAATATAAGGAACATAGACTGTGTCTGTCAATCATCCTAAAGGCAAGGAGGTGGATAGTACATATTCTGCAGCCTCTATAAGGAAGAGGAGCATACAAAAACTGAAAAATGAGAGAGGGCTTTTCTCTTTCCCTCCATGTACAAAGACTAAGGGTGCAACACGAGAGGGCTGAGGGCGACTTCCGAGGAGTACAGAAAGATAGTGACGGCAAGTGCACAGGGGGGCTGGCTGACTGACCAGAAGGCCTTAAAGCTTTTGACATGATGTCCAATTTCCTAAACCAAAACCCTAGGCAATAAAGAAGGTGGAGACTATTTGTCCCGCAGCTCTTGTTTCCATCAGTAATATTTATAGCATCCCTTAGGAAGGAGGCAGCAGGAATAACACACACTTTCTTCTTCATTTAAGCGTATTACATCCTTCACTTCATGCCCAGTATTACACACACCAGTTTTCAGACATCTGATGGGATCTGCAAATGTTTTCTCCACAGACAAGTCTCAAAACCCTTAGAATTACTTCTGGCCACTCTCCAAGTAATCTCTACTACTAAAGAAATGGAGCCCTAGCACAATAGCCAACCACTGCTAGGACTCCAACAGTAGAATTTACTCAGTCTGCTTTGAGCAAACATGACAATGAGGAAAGGCCAATACTTGGAAAAGCTGGAGCTCCATGAGCAAGGTGGACATTAGCAGAGGTAAGGTTGGGGAGGTGCATAGGCCAGAGATCATGGACTTTTCCAAGACCAAGGTGAACAGTTTTAATTTTATTTCAGTGAAATAGGAAGTTATTAGAGGTTGTTAAGCAGGGAAGTAACAATCTAAGGTTTATAAAGATTTCAATTGGCTGAGAGATTTAGAATTTAGGAGCAGGGACAACAGCAGAAGCTAGAGAACTAGTGTAAAGGGCTCTCACAGATAAAAGAGAAAGGTAGTTTGTTCTAGAATGGGTGGAAATTGGCAGGCAGAAAAGAGGCTTAAAGAGAGATATTTTGAATAGTTGGAGTCCATGGTATTTGTTGATAGGTTGCATATGGAGAGTAAAGGGAAAAAGAATAAGCTTTGACATTTGGGTCACTGATATCCACTTTCTTAATATTGTATTCAGTCCAAAAATTGAGTCACTAAGAGTTGAAAAGGAGGAGGAGGAAGAGAAGAAGTAGAAGTTGGAGGAGAGGAAAGACAATAAGTTGGTGGTGGTGATACTGGCAGGATTCACCATTTTATCCAAGCATTTATGGAGTTTCTTTCTACATTTAGGGAGCTTGGAAGATATTACAGAACACACCAAAACAAAGAAGATATCATCTTGTGCTCAGAGAATTTATCATATAAGGGAGGGTAGAAGAAAAGTCCTAGATAACCATAAACAGGGCAGACTGTCAAAAGTATCAGAAAGGGAATGCTAACTAAAGCAGAGTTTAAAAACCAAATAGCTCATTAAGTCAAGGAAGACTTCAGAGCCTCAGAGCTAATTTCGGGAGACTTAGTACAATTTTTACTGGAGAACTCTGGGAGAAAGGTCCTGCCAGATTTATATGACCAAAAGCAGGAAAGGCAAGAATACAGTGAAATAAGATTACACAGTTACTGTAAGACATAGGAAATAAAACAAAAATGAATGAAGAGCATAGAAAACCTTGGGTGTCATGTTGAAGCATTGGTTTTACAGAATCCCATAGGCAAAAGACAAGACCTGGAAATTCCCAGAGTAGGAGAATAATACGATGCAAGAAGTATTTCAGGAATGTTTATTCTCATAGTGACATGTAGGACAAATTATGTGGGTAAATAATGGAAGCACAGAGAAGTGCATAGGCTAGTAGACATAATAACAGGGTACACGAGCAATCTCAAGGAAGATAGAGCAGAAAGCAAAGATGTGAGGGAGAATCAACAATGTGGGACCACTAATTAGATATGCAAGAGAGGAGACTGGCTGTGACGGACTTCGGAGAGTGTTGATATCACCAACACAGGGCAGTCAAGAGAAGGAGCTGGCATTAGGATATGGGAGCTTGATTGCTGACAAGACTTTGTTATGTTGTTATCCTGCAGGCACGCATGCCCACTGGACAGCTGGCAATCCAGGCTAGAGGGCTAGAAAAAAGGTAGGGCAGGATATAGACACAGACATGTCTATTATCCACAGAGATGAGGCAGTCAAAGCTGTTGTAATGGATGTACTGTCCATGATATGTGTGTGTGCAAATCAAAGAGTATTGGTGACAGATTTGTAAAAAAAAAGTGTACTTCAGGCAGGAGAGGAAGAAAAGAGTCAAAACAATGAATTGTCAATTTTAATGATATTGGCATAATTTTAAAAAATAAGGGTTAGCCAGGTTGTTAAGAAATGGGCATTATTACACGTGCTGCATAGGAATGGAAATGGGTACACACTTGCTGAAGGGAATTTCATCTCATGTCATTAGCAGAGTGAAAAACGTTCCTTCTGGGCTCACTGTGGTTGACCTATACTAAAACAAATGCTAAAAAGATTAGCACTTCCCTGCACAAACCTTACACGCAGATTTAGGAAATGTTCCACATTTCTTCTGGAATAACACAGTGGTAGTATTTTTATAGCCCTGTGAATATGCTACGACACACTGAATTACATACTTGAAGTACTGAATTTTACTGTATGTGAATTATGTTTGTTTTAATAAATGTTCCTTTTTTAAATTTAGTTTTCACTCTTAGGATTCTATCCTAAAAAGCAATTAGAGATGCACAGAGATTTATATATATGAGTCATCGCCCACCACAGGGATATTTATAATGGTAACATTAGAATATTCTGCGTATCCAACGTTTAGAAAGACTTAGGCAAAGTATTATGACATCTACATGAAGGAATAAGCATCTTCCATTAAAAGTCATGCTTCTGAAGACTACTTAATGACTGTAGAAAAGGTTTTAAATATAACAGTAAGTGAAAAAATAGTATGTAAACCTGAACTTAGTGTCAGCACAGTTAAAACACTACATATGCGGAACAGGGCATATAGCTCAGTGGTAGATCACTTGGCTAGCATGTGTAGGCCCTGGGTTAGACCTCCAGCATGTGCACGCACACACACACACACACGGTGTGTATAGATATGCATGTGATTTCACATATACACACATAAATATATAGATATACATATGTACACATATTTATATACAACTATACACAAAAGGTACACAGATGCACACTTATCTTTCCAGTTCGTATTTATCTTATGGTGGGATTAAGTGGTTTTCTTTTTTATACTTTTTAAAAATGTCCACACTTTCTATGCTACATATGGCTGACTTTTTTTTAGTTAGGTGAGCTTTCTAGGGAAAATGACACTGTTCCATGTGGACACATTTTAATTTCACTGAACTATTACCAACATCTGGATTCTGCCCTGATGGAAATCATCCCATAGCCAGCCACCTAAGATGATGCTTTTCTCTCATGGTTTTTCTGTGTGTTAGTGGATTCTTTCATTCCACTGATCTTTTAGAAATTGCATCTGTCTTTCTTTTTTTCAGTACTAGGAATTGAATCTAGGGTTTTGCCCATAAAGAGCTCTCCCTGTATCACTGAGCTACACCATCAGCCCCCGTCTGATGGTTTTTTTAGTACTGGAAAGTGTTCTTTGCTGTGAGATCAAGCTGGAAGAACGAGGAGAAAGTTTGAGGGGAGCCCAGCCAGAGGAAAAGGTAGGTCAAGTCACGATCATTATCTAGGCCATGCACAGGGGTTGCAAACAGTGCTAATCAGAGCCTTCGTAGCTTCTGTTCCTTTCTAGTTGTCTGAAAGACTGCGTGGGATAAAGCCAGGTAGAGAGAGAACAATGTACAGGAAAATATGGTGGGA
Organism: Dinomys branickii; assembly: GCA_004027595.1. NCBI lineage: Eukaryota > Metazoa > Chordata > Mammalia > Rodentia > Dinomyidae > Dinomys > Dinomys branickii. Next base: position 1,816 of record PVLD010033855.1, on the reverse strand, counting down.
AGCAGCAACAAGTACCCCTTGTGAGGTCATCTAACTGCTAATAGTTTTAATTTGTAAGGACGTTTCATAGACACCACCCCGTTGAATCCTTACAATGACCTCATAAATGCCAGTTTAAAAGGAAGAAACTTCGAGATGTGAAGTAGATCATGTAAGACTTGAGCACAGTTTTTGCTGCTAAATTACTGTGTTATTTTTCTCCTAAACAGTGATTTTCAGAATTTGTTTTAGAGACCAACATCAACATCACCTGGGAATGTGTAAGAAATGAAAGTCTGGGGCCCTACCTCAGACCTTTGGAACCAGACACTCTGAGGGTGGGGCTATCCTGGTATTGAAAATTGAACCCAGGGCCTATACACTGACCAATGTCCCCAGTCCTTTTATTTATTTGGTTTTTGTTTGTTTGTTTTTGAGGCAGGATCTCACTAAATTGTTATGTTGTCCATGCTGGGCTCAAACTTGCCATCTTCCTGTCTCAGCCTCCCAGAGTGGTAATAGGCATGTGCTACCATATCTAGCTGCAATCTGAGTTTTAATATGCTCTCTACACGACCGTGGTGTATATGCAAGTTTGAGAACAATTACTCTACCATACATTTTAAACAGGTATTCAAGTGGGCTCTTTCAAACACTAGCATCTGCTGATGGCTCCTGCTGCTTTGACATATAAGGCTTTTGCTGTCCAAGGCAAGCTGGGAGCCCCGCTTCAACTGTCAGTGCTATTTACATAGTAGAGGGCAGCTTCCTGAAAAGTGCTAAGGCCCTGGCAGAAGAATGTACTTTATGTTGAACCAATTTCTGGAACCAAGAAAGTGATTAGTGGATTGCAGCTGTCTTTCTCAGGGGGCTAGGTGGGTTAGTGAGAAACTGCCATGTATGTGCGTCCCTTGTGAACTCTTAACATAAAGCCTCTCACCTGGCTCCACAGTGCTCTGCATAAGCCCCTGAGAAATTTCTCCACCTATGGTATTTATATCCACCAACCTCTAGCTCATCAAGCTTTTCATTTCCTTGGTTTTCCTTTCTTATGGTTTTATTACAGTTTAGTTAACAAATAAAAATTATATATATATATATATATATATATATATATGCTTATGGTGTACAACATGATAGCTTTATATATGTACACATAATGCAGTGCTCAAATCAAGATAATGAAGATATGCATTACTTCACATACGGTCTCAAACTGCATCCATTTCCATACAAATGACTCATGTTTATCCTTCTGACTAAATAGTACTCCATTCTGTATAAATACCAGTCTTCCTTTAACCATTCACCTGTTGACAGACATATAAGGCTGCTTCCAAGACTCAGCAATTATGAAATGTGCTTCCTTAAACACAGATGCTCATGTATCACTGTAATATGGTACCTTTGACTCTTTCAGGATGACAACTAGTAAGGGAATAACTGGGTATAACAGAATTTCTATGGTTAGTTTTTTAAGAATCTCCATACTGATTTCCATAGTGGTTGTACTAAGTTTACATTCTCAGCAACAACATAAAGGAGTTTCTATTTCCCTGTAGTCTCACTAGCATTTGCCATCATTTGAGTTTTCTTTTCTTTTTCTTTCTTTCTTTTTCTCTCTTTCTCTCTCTTTCTCTCTTTTTTCTTTTTTCTTTTTCTTTTTCTTTCTCTCTCTCTCTCCCTCTCTCTCTCTTTCTTTCTTTCTTTCTTTCTTGAGTAAGGTGGTATGTCAGTGTTGTTGTTGTTTTTTTTTATTTTAGAAACATAAAAGTACAAAAACATATTGACAAACAGACACCCATTATCATAGAAAATAGTACAATCACAACTAATC
>PVLD010033854.1:0-13240 GCA_004027595.1 Dinomys branickii | reverse complement strand
GTGCTCCAGTTCCCATTTGTTCTTTGGCTGGATTCCTGGGAATTGCTGTGGCCCTGGGGTCTCTGCCACTGCTCTCTGCTGCTCTCTGCTGGTAGTTGCTCACACAGTAGAGAGGTAGGAGGCCACAGCCTCAGGGCAGGTGTAGAGCTGGGTGTGGTGGGCTGTGTACTGGTTGCTTTGACTCCGTCTTGCCTCAGGGCACTGAATAGAAAGGTTGCTGCAGAGTAGGAATTCTGTTTTAGTGGCTGTTGTAACTTCTCATCCTCACAATGGGTTCAACAACACCTCCTGACCTCAGCTGCCTCTTTTCTGGGCTGTGCTTTCTTCTCTCTGGTTTTGGACCAGCTCTTGAAACTCCACTCTCCTCTGGCTGAGTCTGGAGGCTCCTGCGAGCACGGGCCTCTGAAGCTGAAGCTGCAAGTGCTGGAATGAGGGGAGCGGGCCATGGGTGTGTATGGAGTGGTGACTCCCTCCTCCACCTCCTCTTCCTCTAACTGTGCCATGGCGGGCCTCCAAGCTTTTCCTCCAGGAGAGGTCTTGTTTGCTCTGTGTGAGGGCTTCAATTCCAGGGGACCCATTTCTCTCCTTGTCTTTCTCATGTTGCTATATTCCAGTGTCTGGGTGGCGATCTTCCGGGAGGATCTTTCTCTGCTGCTTACCCAGTCACCATCTTCCTGGAAGTCTCACTATTATTATGTGGTAAAAACATAACCAACAAAATTCACCATTTTAACCATTTTTAAGCATATAATTTAGAGACACAAAGTGTACCCATGAAGTTGTACAGACATCCCTACTATCCACAGTTTTCCTCATAGCCTCGAAGTGCAACTCTAAGGATTTAAAACTAGCAGTACCTCCCCTATCACATTAACTAAACTCACACTATTTTAAATCATTCTTCTGCACTCTTTGCTGTTGATTCTAATATAAATCTGGCTAAAAGCCCTCAACAATAGCCATGCCACAGCCCCAACATTCAACTGCCTTGAAATTTCTTCTGCCAGATTAATTAGTCCACTGCCCTTAATCTTAGTCTCAGGCAGTCTCTGGACATAAGCAAAATGCAGACAAACTTTCTGCCAAGCTATCACACACATCATCTGGACTCTAACAGCCAATGCAGTCCTTCTTCCCAGCAGAAACCTCCCAAACCTGATCTTTACTGGCAGGATTTCTATCAGCTTTCTGGTCTTCTGATCTCTTACCAGAATCTCACATACAGAACAGGAAAAGGCATTCTAGCTCTATTCTTTAAGGTGACATCTCTGAATCTTTCCAACCTCTTCCCACAAGCCATTCCCAAAGGCTCTTGTGCCACATAGTCAGGTATAGTCACAGCAACAACCCCACTCCTAGTACCATATTCTGTCTTGGTTACTTTTCTCTCATTGCTGAGACAAAATACCTGACACCCAAATTAAAGAAAGAAAGGTTTAGTTTGTGGAGGTTTCAGTCCATACTCAGCTGGCTCCAAGGCAGGGTGGCACACGGCAGAGGGCGACAGTTAATGGGGGTGGAAAATAGCAAAAGCAACAAGAGCGAAAAGGGAAGAGTAGAAAGATCAAGCCTTTTTCCCTCCCTTATATTATATGCAGGCTATCCACCCCAGGGCGGGTGTAACACTCATACCCATAATCCTAGCATTGGACCATGAATCAATCATAAACTCTAGAAGCCCGCCCCATGACTGCATGACGCTTTAAGGGACATCTAGACACAAACCAGAACATGTCTTTAGGGCAATTTCCAGCGGTGTTAAGAAGGTGTTATAGGCAACTGAATTAGATAGAAATATTATAGGCAGTCAGACAGGGCCATGCCCTCGAAGGAGCCAACAGACCTGGAGGAGCCAGCAGACCTGTGGGCCAGACCTTAAGACAAAGGGTGCTATACAAATGCACCCACTCACTTCCCTAGGTGTAAACATCAGGGATTGATATTCTAAGAAAGTAACAACCACCTTCTAAAAAGCCAGGAAGAGTCACTAGCCCGACCCCCACAGGAAAAGCCCCTGATCTGTACTCAGGCCCGCTTGCTATGCTTCCCCATTTGATCCCAGTCCACTCAGTCTTACCTGGGCAATTATACCTGTAATCTTATTGGCTGACCATAGTTTTGTCCATCTCCCCTCCCTTGGACCTGCCTCACCTCATGGTTTTTCTCTATAAAAGTCCCTAAAAAAGACAAAACCTACTTGGGCCCCCCTTCTGTCCCTCTCTTGGACAGAAGCTTTCTTTCTCTCAATAAATATATTCTGCTCTTAACCTCCATTGTTCCTAAAATTCATTCTTCGGTTTTGGAGAACACGAACTCTTCTGATATCATTCAGGTTGGGAGATTTATTTTCCTGTATCAAAGGGATTCCCAGAAATCTGCAAAACCAGTTACTATAGTTTTAGAGCCAGTGATCTGCTTGGGACGTGAGAATCTGTGGGTATGATTCATGTGTTCCTGCTAAGTGACATGGGTGGACATTTCTCCTCATCCTGGGCTGCCACCAGGTCCTTGCCAGTCCCCTGCCCTGCATAGGTCCTGGTCCTCAGGTTGCTGGGCTTTGTGAGACACCAGAGTAGTGAAGGGAGGGTCAAGCCAGAGTCTCTCCCTCACCTGTCCACCCACCTCAAACTTCCCAGGGCCTGGCACATGTCCACCTGGGGAGGAGTAGTCACAATTCTTAGCATCTGGCAGGGTGAGTGCCCTTGCCTTGCTCACCTCTGGGTTGGTATTATTCTTCATTCTTTTACTCTTTCATATAAATTTTTAAAACAAGCTTACCAAGTTCTACCAAAAACCCATTTGGAGGTTTGGTTAGAATTACACTGAATTTGTAGCTAGAGTACAAATTGGGAGTGGGGAGAAAGGATGTTCATGATGTTTATCCCTCCGGTCTCTGTACATTGTCTAGTTCTTTGATCTTTTTATTATTTTTTTTTTTTTTCTTTTTTTTTTGCGGTACTGGGGATCGAACTCAGGACCCTGCGCTTGCTAGGCAAGCACTTATTCCACTGAGCTATATTCCCAGCCCCAGTTCTTTGATCTTTGATATGTTTGAATCTGCTGTTAATATCATGGGGCCATGTGCTGCTCACTGACAGCACTGTGCAGCCTGTGAGCCTCCCCAGAGGGGCTAGCGCCTGGGCTGGAAGGCCTTCCACTTTCTGGGTCAGATTTGTTTCAAGGTACATTTTTATGTCTTATAAATGCTTGCTTGCTTTCTTTTTCTTTCTTTCTTTGTCTTTTTGAGACAGGGTCTCACTATGCAGTTCAGGCTGGCCTTGAGCTCACTTTGTAGCCCAAGCTGGTCTTGAACTCCCAATGATCCTACTGCCTCAGTGCTACAATTATAGGTGTGCACTACCACTCCCAGCAAAATGCATTCTTTCTATTTGATTCCAACTTTTAACTGGCTACTGCTGGTGTATAAAAACACAAAATATTTTTATGCATTAATTGGCCTCCTAGCAACCTTGTGAAATCCTCTCATTTTATTCTGACACTTTACCTCTATTGGACCTTACATAGATATTACTATTGGACATTAAATTCTATCAAACCCCTTTTCTGCTTCTTTGAGACCATAATATAATCTCTTTCTTCAGTCTGCTTTTTTCTGCAATTCTGCATTCCAGGCAAATGCGAGGCAGATAGGCAGAGGCCTGATGGCCCCACTGTCCTCTGATGATCAGACCATCAGTCTCACTGCAGCCAGCTGCTAAAGCAGTTGGTTAGCAATCCTTTACGGGTGTGTCTACACCCTTGGGCCTAAGGACAAATCCTGAGGCCCCCGTAGATCAGGAGCTCAGCTGCAGACTCAGAGACTAGTACTCAGACCCCATGGTACTAAAGACACCAGCAGGAGGGGAGCACAGTGCTCCCGACTGCCAGCAGGAGTGGCTGCACCCAGAGATATCTCAGGGATGCCTTGGGGCAAGGACATTGGGCAAGGTGGAGAGAAGAGACAGGGGATTAGGGTGTGGCAAAGCCCACTGGGAGAGTAATCCCAGGATAGAGAACAGTTCTCAAAGCCCTGCATATGGATTTCTCACAAGAACTCGAGTAAATTTTCGATAGGATGGCATAGATCTAAAGTTACCCTGAGAAGTGGGTGATACAAAAAGGAACATCCACACTGAGTTTTTGCCACTGTATTCTCTCTCGCATAGTGGCTGCCCTCATGATGTAGGGTGTACTATTACTGCTTTTACTTGGCCCAAACTCGCTCTACAGAGCCTTTTTCTTTTCCTACCTTTAATAAAACTTTGCTAAAGGTTGTCCTTGCTTGTCTTGACCAATTCTTTGCTCAGGACAGAAAGAACCTAGAAATCACCTCCAGAAGGTGTTGGGAAACACTATAAGGTGGCTCACTTGGGAGACTGCAGGTCTGATCAGCCTGCAATAACTTGGGGTTATTTAGCCCAGTTTTCGATAAGGAGACTCTTGCACCCCCAAACCTGGTAATAGTTACACACAAACTTGAGAATTCTTTAAGTGTAAATTTTAAATGTCTTAATTTTCCAATCCAGTAGTACATTGCAAAATAAGAGATGTTTATTAGTAACTAACTCCTAAATGGAGGAGTTTATTACTTAGTGTTCAGAGACAGAGGACATTAAATTCTTGTGATTAATTAAATAAAGAGTTTTCTGTATTTCTCTTTTGTGAATTAAAGTTGAAAATGTCCCCATGGGTTACTACTTTCCATATGTTTGGTTATAAAATGATTTGCCAATACATTAAACAAATGGAGAGGGAACTCCTTGATTTCAAAAGTCTGATTTCATCTGAGATTTCCTAGTATCATCAGGGATTATTCAGATTTGCTATCTTTCAGCAGCAAAGGGAATAGAGTCTTTCCAGAATAACTGGTATGACTACTTCATTATAGATCATCTGGGTACAGTGACAAAAAGATGTGACAGGTAGATAGCACATTAAGAACTTTTCATTTATATATATACATATATATACATATGTATTTTTTTCCCCCTTTTTTTGAGACAGCAGCTCACTACATAGTTCAGGCTGGCCTTGAATTCACTATATAGCCCAGCCTGGCCTTGAACTTTCCACGATCTGCCTGCCTCTGCCCACTCAATGCTGTGACTACAGACATGCACCATCATTCAGGACAACATTAAGAATTTTGAAAACTTCAAAGCACTGTATTTGTTTAAAGTCTCTTAGTTCACTGTTTTTGATTATACATGCATGCTTTTTTTCATGAAGAATTTTTAAAAGTATTTCTTTCAAACTACAGAAGCATGCCCAGATGGATTTGGTGATACACATCTATAATACCAGCACTCTGGAGGCTGAGGCGGGAGGATCACTTGAAATTGAAGGCTAGCCTAGGCTACAAGGTGAGTTCAAGGCCAACCTAAACTACATAGCGTGACCTTCTCAAAACAAATAAACAAATAGCATCATGCCTACATGTATTAAGATTTTAATCTCTTAACAGTTTTACAGCACAATCCACATTTTTTTCACTTCAAATAGGATTTAATGGGGGAAAAACTCCTTCCTAACCTTTACCACCATGTAACCATTTCTTGGGTGTGTTTTAAACACCATACAGAGCATACACACCCCTTCATGCCTGTTTTTCACTTAACAGTCCATTTCAGAAGTAATTTTTTTTTCATATTACCGCATAAAAACACTGCATTTTTTTAAATGGTGGGATAGCATAAATTTGTATGGCTAGTTGCGCTACTTTACACTTTCTTTTTTTCTGATATGAACCTAAAAGGTAAGAACTCATTTAAGAAACTATATCATAATACTGTAGTGTAACACTTTCTCCTACCCAGTTGGTATTTGAATTAAGGGACCTATTAATTTTTTAAAACTTTATAGACTATTTGAATCAATCTAAACAAGGTCAACACATTGCAATGGCTGATTCATCTTTTCAGCTTGTTCATCTATGGCTTTCATTTTTTAAGGAACTCAGCAGCTGCGCTGGGTTTCCCCCCTCAGATCTTTCTGCTCGGGGGTACCAGGGCGCCCACCCTGCACACCGCTCTCCACGCCAACTTGTGATCCTGGACATGAACGGGGTGCATGCATGTGTGGGCCCGCGCATATGTCCGGTTGTCTCTGTATTCTTGGTTAAGCGTTTCTTTCCTGCATTTGTTATTCTTTTATTTCTGGTGCTGGGGATGGAACCCGTGCCTTCTGGGGCTCAGAGGAGGCGGCCCCTCCCGCCGAGCTGCGTGGAGGGTCCAAGTGTCTTTTCGGATGCACAAGCGGTCACTACCTCGGAAGCAGCGAGAGGCCGCGTCGTTCCGGAAGAGGGTGTGGGTGAGGCCCGCGTGACTCACAGATGCGAGGGTACGCGAGCTCTTGCTGGAGAGATGGCTACAACGGAAGGGCAAACTTCCCCACGTTTCCCGTGGGCGCGAGGGCGACAGCTTCTCCCAGGGCGCAGAGGACCCAGCTGCAGACAACGGCCCACGCGGGAGGGCTAGCGCATGTGCACGGGGACAAGGGCAGCCCGCCAGGATAGGACCCCCATGGTGCGGGCGGGGCCCGCCGGAAGGGCGGGGCCAGGGTCGCGTCTGCGGACCCCGGAGGCGGGCGGATCGCGCAGTCGCAGCTCGCGTGGGGCGTCGGCCGGCGTGGCCGCGGCTTGGGGCGTGGCCTGACGTGGCGGCTGTGGGCTCCGCCCCGCTCGCGTCCCCCAAACCGCAGCGCGCGCCTCCCACACCCCGGAGCCGGAGCCTCAGTCGCCGCCGCCCGTCTCAGACCGGGCCGGCCGAGCGCGGTGGAGCCGCCGCCATGGGGAGCCGCGTGTCGCGGGAGGACTTCGAGTGGGTCTACACCGATGAGCCGCACGCCGCGCGGCGCCGCGAAATCCTGGGTGAGGGGCCCGTTATGTGGAACGCGACCTGCACGGCCTACGCGGTCCGGGGTCCGCTACGGCGGCGCGCGGGCCTGGGGAGGCCGGGGCGGGCTGGGTCCGCGGCGCCCAGGCCTTGTGGGGGAGCCGGCCGGCCCCGCCCGGGGAGGACCGTGCTTCACAGTGGGCGGCGCAGGGCGCCGCCGGTATCCCGGTTCCCGGGGCGGCCTGGCGTGGGCGCCCGTGATGGTTGCGGCCCGGTCCTGGGCGCGAGCGCGGGGCTGCAGGCCGGGCTCAGCCGGGCGGCGTTTTAGAGCACGAGGTGAGAACGGATGACTTCAGGAGAAGGTCGACTGCCGCCCAAGATTGCGAGCCCGGTTTCCTTTTGTTTTTTGAGATAGGCTCTAGCCAAGCTGTCCAGACTGGGTTTAAACTTTGGGACCCACTGGTTCAGCCCCCAGAATATGCTTTTAACTTCTATTACTTTAAAAATCAGGAAAACCAGTGGTTGCAGCATCGAATGTGGGGAATTCCGGCCCACATACCATTTCTCAATTGTTTTCTTCTCTACACATTTGCCAAGTGAAAGGAAAACGGAAGCCCCAGTTTTTGCACAAGTATTTAGAAATTTAATGTTTTCACAAACAAGAGTTAACAGAGCACATTGGAATGGGTTGTTCTCCTGGGGATCAAACTCAGGCCCCTGGTCCTTGAAATACATTATTGTGATGTGTATTTGGAATTGAACCTAGAAATATTCTACCACTGAGCTACATCCCCAGGCCTTTTTATTTTTTACTTGGAGACAGGGCCTTGCTAAATTGCTGGGCTTGAACTTGCAGTCCTTCTGCCTTAGTCTTAAGAGTATCTGGGAGTACAGGCATCTCTTGCGCACGCGTGCACACGAGCTGTAAGTCATGCACTCCCTCCCTTCTCTCTCCCCCTCCCTCCCTGTCTCCCTCAGTTAAAACAAGTTCTGCAAATTCACTTGCACATACTTGATATGAGAATATATTGGCCTGTACCTTATTTTCATATGACTTCAGAATAACCTGGTATCAACTTTGTGAAAACTCCCAAACCCTGAAGTTTTAACTGTCACTTTAATAGAAAAATCAAGGAAGCAGAAAAGGTACTAATTGATGCTTAATGCAAGTCTTTTACTCACAAATGTATCATTGAATCATATCACTTGTAAGTTAAGAGAACTAGTTATTTCCTAATGAAAATATATTTTCAAGTAGGGATACATACAGTACGGTTCAGTGTTTCAGGGGTTGAAGGTAGAATAACCTTGGCAAAAATAAGTTCTAGAGATTAGTTTAAATTACGTTTAAATGATAACAGATATTGTATTTTTGCCAGTTTTTTTTTTTTTGAGAATAAAGACGATAAAATCTTTTGTTTAACAACCAGCTCTATGTACAATAGTTTAGATTTAGGGTCTGGGGGGTAGCTGCTTAGTGATAGAATGATGTGTAGCATGCAAAAGGCCCTGGGTTCAATTCCCAACACTGAAAAAACAAAAATAAGTTTATACTTACAATTCATGTTAAAAGGAGCCAGTGGTGACACATACTGTAATCTCATCACTTTGGGAGACCTAAGCAAGAGGATCAAAAGTTCAGGCCTACCCTAGACAACTTGGCCAAACCCTGTCTGAAAAAATTTTTTAAAGGGATCTGGCGATGTAGCTCAGTGTGAGGGCCCTGGGCTCAATATCCAGTGCCTGTTCCTCATCCCCCCAAAATTCCATTTAAAAGACATTGGACTTTAGAGGTAGCTCCTGCTAGCATGTTAGAAGCCTTGGGCTCAAATCCCAGTGCCATCAGGGGGAAAAAGCATTGTATTAGTTTGAGAGGGCTAGGAATAAGACCATTATTAGCAAATCAAGTAAGAATAAATAACAAGGATTTGTTTCTTTACTGTTGTACTTCTATAAAGAAACTGGTTTTTAAACAACCTTATTGTCACATTATAAAATTCACCCATTTAAAGTGTGTAGTTGTATTTTTTAGTATGTTCAGAGTGGTGAAACTATTACTGCCACCTAATTTTAGAATATTTCATTATCCCAGAGAGAATCTTTGAATTCTTTAGCAGCCCCCATATTCCCTAATCCCCATCCCCATTCCTAGGCAACCGCTAATCTACTTTCTATCTCTATAAATTTGCCTGTTATTTGATGTAAATGAAATCATAATTGAGTCTTTTGTGCACATTCAGTTGGTATTTGGGCTGTTTATCTTTTTATCTATTTTGACTAATGCTACTTTAAATACTTATTTGTGAGATGTGACATGGATGTATGGTTTCATTTCTTGTGGATGGTAGGAGTAGAATCCCTGGGTCATTGGTAATTTGGTGTGTAACAGTTTGAGGAACTGCCAGACTTTTTGAAAGCATCCCACCGCATTATATTCCCACCATGTGTGAGGGTTCCAGTTGGTCCACATTTTGGTATTGTTTCTTTTTATTATTACAGCCATTGTAGCTAGTATAAAGTTGCATGTATGCTTTCTATTGCTATAAATTAGTAAAGATTTATGTGTCTTCAGTGTGCCTATTGGCCGTTTACATCTCTGTTTTTGGTGAAATAATCTATTCAGACCCCTTGCCCATTGCTTAATTAGATTATTAGTTGCAAGGGTTTTAAGAATGCTTTATATAACCTGGTTACAGTTGCCTGATGAGAGATAATTTGCAAATATAATTTCCTATTCTATGGATTCTTTTCACTGTTTTGATGGTATTTGTAACAGGAAGTTTGACTGCACTACAGTTTATCTGCTGGTCTCTCATCGTCCGTACTTTAGGTGTCACAGAGATTTATTTCAGTGTTTTCTTTTGCGCCCCACCTCCCCTTGGGGCAGGGTCTCACTTTGTAGTTCAGGCTGGCCTTGAACTCCAGACAGTCCTTCTGCTTGAGACTCCTCGTTCTGGGACCACGGTCATAAGCCACCATGCCCAGCCTTTTCTTTTTAGTTTTATAGTTAGAATAGTGGTTCATTTCAGCTGACATTGGGTGTGCTGTAACGAAGGCATCTATTCTGGTGTATGTTGTTGCTCTAGCACTGTTCTGCACTGTCGCTGGTCACTCTCTACTTCTTACATTGGTGCCGTTGTGCTGTGGGTTTTTATATATGAGTACGGCCTTGTCAAAATTCAGTCCACAAGTACATGGAATAAGCTGGTTTGACAAAACCATGAAAATATATTCGATGATTTTGGACTACGTAAGAAAAACTAGATTATGCTGTTTTATCAGATGTATTGATTTAATCATGTTTTATGTAAGTTAAAGATGTTTATGTGAGTTAAAGGTCTGTTTAAAGATAGCATATAATATACTTCAATACAAAATATGTGGCCCTTCTAGATGTTGAAGCTACTTTTTGGCATAAATTCTCAAATTATTGTCATAGTATAATTTTACTAAAGAATATTAGTAAATACAGTAGATAATACTATAGTAGATAATTTTGAGACAGGGTTTCACTCTGTACTTCTGGCTGGACTCAAAGTCACTTTCTAGCCAAGACTGGCCTCGAACTCACAGTGATCCTCCTGCCTCAGCCTCCCAAGTGCTGGGATTAACAGGCATGAGCCCCCATGCCCGGCTAAAGTTTTTAATAGAATGTTATGACTTGGAGAAGAAAAATCTGATTATAATGTGTTCATTTTATTATAGTTGCTGAATTACTATGTGCTATTCTCTATGCATGATTTTGTTTTTCTTACAGCAAAATATCCAGAGATAAAATCTTTGATGAAACCTGATCCCAACTTGATATGGATTATCATGCTGATGGTTTTCATCCAGCTGGTTGCCTTCTACTTAGTGAAAGACTTGGACTGGAAATGGGTCATGTTTTGGGCCTATGTCTTTGGCAGCTGCATTAACCACTCAATGACTCTAGCTATTCATGAGATTGCCCACAACTTCACCTTTGGCCACCACAAGACGCTGTGGAATCGTTGGTTTGGAATGGTTGCTAATCTCCCCATTGGGGTTCCATATTCAATTTCCTTTAAGAGGTATCACATGGATCATCATAGATACCTTGGAGCTGATGGCATCGATGTGGATATTCCTACTGATTTTGAGGGCTGGTTCTTTTGTACCACTTTCAGAAAATTTATATGGGTTATTCTTCAGCCTCTCTTTTATGCTTTTCGACCTCTGTTCATCAATCCTAAACCAATTTCTTATCTTGAAATTATCAATACCATGGTCCAGATCACTTTTGACATTCTGGTTTACTATGTTTTAGGAATTAAATCTTTAATTTACATGTTGGCAGCAACCCTTCTTGGTCTGGGCTTACACCCGATTTCTGGACATTTTATAGCAGAACATTATATGTTCTTAAAGGGATATGAAACTTACTCATATTATGGGCCTCTGAATTTACTGACCTTCAATGTGGGATACCACAATGAACATCACGACTTCCCCAACGTTCCTGGGAAGAACCTTCCACTGGTGAGTAAGGATTTGAGGTATATTTTACTTTCCTGTGATCATAAAAATTGATTGGGTCATAGAAAAAGGAATTAGTATATTTTGTCAGTCTAAGCTGTACCTGCAAAAACAAAAAGAAAAAATAAGTATCATAGAGTATCCTAATTTTAAAAAGGGCTTGTTCTCTTGGACCCTTAAGCTTTGGGGTTAGTTAAGGATTGTGTTGGACCATGTGTAAAATCTGATCTCTGGTGAAGTCACCTAGAAATACAAAACTTAAATCCCTCTGAAGTACATTCCCATTCATGGAACCTCCATCATTATTAAAATGAGAAGTTTGCTAGAATTCATACCAGCCTGGGCTATGTGTTGAGTTTAAGGCCAGCTTGGACTACATAGTCCCTATCTCACAAAAACTAAGAAATCTTGCCACAATTGTAAAATGGCTAACAATGTATATAAAACTTAGTGGTAGGTTTTCTTCATTTTTTAAAGGAACCCCAACCAGTGACTTTATGCTATTATAAATGCCCCAATTTTTAAACATTCACACAATGTGGCAGCTTAGTACAGCATTTGAATATTGCTTTGGTACTCGATTTAGCAAAGAAAAAGCTATAAAATACCTCCAGTCATTGGGGAAATTGTGAATCTGGGCTATGTCTTAGGTAATAGTCTGTCAGTGTTACATTTCTGCAGCATGATTCTGATGTAGTGGCTTTGAACAACAGTGTCCTTGGGCATTGCACGTTGAAGTGTTCAGAGGTGAATTACCTGCCATAGGAGTGGTTGCCACATAACATCTACAACACTTTCAAAACAGTGCATCCGAAAGAGAACAGTGTGTGGGTTTATCACACACAGCATGAATGAAGGAATATGGGTGGGTATAAGGTGAATCATTGGTGAAACGGGTCAAGGGCACAAGTGCTCATTTCACTCCTTTTTCACCTTTTCAGTAGGTTTTACTTTTCAGAATGAAACTGGGGAGAGAGCAGCACAGCACCCTCTGAGAACAAGGGGGAGCAGTGGTGCAATGTGTCTTGTACTGTGCCCTGCACAGCCCCACAGAGAGTATGCAGCCTCGGGCTGGGGAGTGGATCTCTTCCAGGAGGGAAATGGTTTGAAGAAAAAGCAGTCATCCTTGCAACTGAAGAGTTTTTCCTCCACAAGCCCATGCTTTTGCTTTCACTTACAGTTTTCGGAGACAGTGCAGGTTCAGGAAAAATGGCTGGGTTCAGATGCTCTGTGACTGTAGGCCCCTGACTCGAGCAGTGACTGCTCTCTCACACTGCCTGCTTGTTGCTCAGCTGAATGGACACACAGCATCTTAATTTTCCTGCCCTCTGTGCTGTGTGTTGAAGAGAACCTTGTTCTCTTTCCTCAGTAACCCTTGATGTTTATCGCATAATTTATAGTCGTTACATCCTATACTGTTGCATCATTAAGAAGCATGCAGTAGTGTTTTTTAAAGGGCTAGTGAATATAACTCATCTGCAGCTTACTCACTTAAGTACTCACCTCCGTGCTTTCAGTATATTCAGAGTTTTGCAGTCATCACTGTGGTCAGTATTAGAACATTTGCAGCAATAACAAGGTTTAATTTAATGTCTTCACTTGAAGGTCTACATTATAGGGCTTCTGTTTTATTTTTCTGTCTCAAATAGTGTCTTGCCCTTTTGCTTAGGCTCTTCTCACATGCCTGGTCTCGGTTGATCCTAATGTCTGGGCTTCCCGAGCACTGGGGTCACATGTGCATGCCACCGTGAGCAGCATCACACAGAAGTGAACCCGAGCCTTGTGCGTGGTAGTCAAGTGCTCTACCTGGACCTACATCACTGGCTAAATTTTATGTACTTTTACTGAGCTTTACACTTCACAAACAACTTTTAAACGTATAGTTTTCCATTTGCGACCACATTGCGGGG
>PVLD010033853.1:0-13242 GCA_004027595.1 Dinomys branickii | reverse complement strand
TGTATTATATCACTTAATGCTAAGCAATAATCGATGACGGGTTATTTGATCAATCTTGTATGTCTGTATGTGTTGTCCTGAACACACACTTCGAAGATATCAATATGTAAAGCAGCAACTATTGGTGTTTTTTTTGTTATTGTTGTTGTTGTTGCTGTTGTTGATGTTTGCCTGTTTTGTTTTTTGTCTTTGGATTTTTAGTTTTTGTGTTTTTTCTATTGTTGAGAGAATTGATTGTCTGACTAAATTTGCATGTCTGTATATGGGTTTATGTATTTACACTTCGAAGATATCAATGGATAAAGCAATGACCACTGTTGAGATCATATCACCTTGTCTATAGATTAATTGTGATTGTACTATTTTTATGCTAATTGGTGTCTGTTTGTCAATATGTTTTTGTACTTTTATTTTTTTAAAATAAAAAAAAAGAAAGATGAAATGCCTTTATCTTGAAATGGGGAACAATACAAAAAGTCCACTTTTTGCCACTATGTTCAGTTGTCATGAGTCAAATGCGAAAACCGCAAAGAAAGGAAAGGAAAAAGGGAGTTAAACAGGGAGGGAAGGAAATAAGTGAGAGTGAACTAGAAGGGGGTGAAGCAAGAAAAACATAAGACTAAGCAATGAAAACTGTAAAACTTTGTTAATAATCAAAATCAATTTCTGGCAAAATACGGCCTACCCACAAATCTGTAATTGTAACCAAGCCATGAGTATTTTTATATATTATGTATGATTTTTTGTGTTACAAAATACAATAAGTAATAATTTGTGACACACTATTATGACCTATGAAATCAAAACTACCTACACTCTGGTCCTTTCCAGACAATACATTTCCAAAACAGATCTTAATTATAGAAAAGATATTTCATCTTGTAAACTGGAAAACTGGATAGTGTCAAGATGGGAGTTTTACCTCAACTGATATTTACAAATAATGCAACCTCTATCAAGACCCCAAAAGGCTCTTCTATACCAATTGGCCCATTGAGAGGAAAAGTTAATATGAAAATAAACAGACTTACAGAATTGAAAGCTATTTTGACAAAGAACAAATTCAGAGTACTTACATTACTCAGCCATAGTAATCAAAAGTGTGTTACTGGCACAAGGAGAGTTGCATTGAACAACGAGAGAAAATTGAATATTCAGAAAGAATGTTTATATTTATCATTTCAACAAACATTTGAAGATAATTTGATGCAGAATATTATAATCTTTTCAGCAATTGGTCCGGAGACAATTATATACTCAAATGCAAACAAAGCAGAAACAAAAGTAAACCAAAAAATGTGGACACTTACCTCAAATTATACATAAAAGTTAACTCAAAGTGCACATTACACCTAAATTTAAGAGCTAAAGCTGCAAAATTCTTTAAGCTAGAATAAATTGCAAGAGAAAAAGCTCTATATTTTTATTTTATAAAATTTTTCTTAGCTAGAAAAGCAAAGACATTATATGTAACTAAAAAAATTACGAATTTCATTTTCATCAAAAGGAGCAACATTTGTGCATTAAAAGGTAACATTAAGAAAATGAAGACAGTAGCTCTGTAGTATAACTTTAAGCCAGGGATTATGATGTCCTCTGTTTTGCATTTGTCACCCAGAATTGCTTTTGTTATTCTCAGTTTCTTCTGGTTCCAAGTGAATTTTAGGATTATTCTCTCTAATTCTGTGAGGTAAATTAATGGGATTTTGATTGGGACTGCATTAATTCTGTATCACAACTTGAGGACTATGGCCATTTTCACTATATTGGTTTTTCCTACCCAACAGCAAGGAATGTCTTTCCATTTGCTGATATCCTGTTTGGTCATCTTTTTCAGAGTACTGTATTTTTCAATGTAGACGTCTTTTACTTTCTTTGGTAGATTGATTCCTAAGTATTTAACTTTTATCAATGCAATTTTGAAAGGTTGTTTTCCCTAATTTCTCCCTCAATGAGTTTGTCACTTGTGTACAGGAATTCTATTGATTTTTGTGTGTTGATTTTGTATCCAGCTATGCCACTAGTAATTAAATTTAGGAGTCTTTTGGTGGAGTTTTTGGGATCCTCTATGTAGAGTAGCATGTCATCTGCAAATAATGGTAACTGAACTTCCTTCCTTATGAATATTCTTTTTATTCCCCTTGTCTAATTGCTGTGGGTAATGTTTGCAGAACTATATTGAATATGAGTGGTGAGAGTGGACATCTTTGTTTTGTTCCTGATTTTTAGAGTGAAAGCTTTCAGTTTTTGTCTGTTTAATATAATATTGGCTGTTGGTTTGTCATAGATGGGTTTTATCAGACTGAGATAAAGACCATGCTCCAATTTTTTGTAGGGTTTTTGTCATGAATGGGTGTTGGACTTTGTCAAATGCTTTTTCTGCATGTATTAAGATGATCATGTGATTTTTGTCTTTGACTCTGTTGGTATGATGCATTACATTTATTGATTTTCATATGTTGAACCATCCCTGCATCCCTGGGATGAATCCTACCTGGTTTTGGTGTATAATCTTCTTGATGATTTGCTACACTCTGCTAGTATCTTACTGAGAATTTTTGCATCTGTGTTCATTAGTGAGATTGACCTATAGTTTTCTTTCTTGGTTGGGTCTTTTTCAGGTTTTGGTATCAGGGTAATCTTTACTTCCAGTGATGAGTTAGGAAGTATTGCTTCCCTTTGAATTTCATTAGCATTTGAGGAGTAATGGAATTAGATCTTCTCAAAGTTTCTTGTACAATTCAGCAGTGAATCCATCAGGATCCTGGCTTTTCTTTGTTGGTGTTTAATTACACTTTCAATTTAGTTAATTGCTATTGGGTTAACCTAGGCTGGAGGAAAATATTTGGGTATCATATATCCACTAAAGCATGTTTATCCAAAATTTATGGAAAACTACTACAATTCAATAGTAAGAAAAAAATACCAATTAAAGATGTGAAGATTTACATAGATTTTTTACTAAAGAAAATAAATAAACAAATAATAAACAAACAAAATACACACATAAAATGCTCAATATCATTAATCATTATGTACATGCATATTATTTGGGTAAGAGTGTGGATAAAAATAGGGAAGGTGGATATAATCAGTGCATGTTACATGCATATATTAAAATGGCACTGTGAAACCCATTGCTTTTTGTAATTAATGTCATAATTATAATAGAGTAAGACAATATATTTTATCAATACACTGGAATATTTGGGGACAGTTTAAACTAGTAGTACTGATGGGTGCTATCTTTTTTTTTTTATCTTTTTTTTTATCTTTTTTTTTTTTCCGGTACCGGGGATTGATGTGTGCTATAATATGTGTGAGCCTCAATAAAATGCTAAGTCAAAGAAGATAAAAAAAACTATATATGCATAATTTGACTGATGCGAAACATCCAGGAAAAAAGTCAATTTTTAACTGACTCCACTTTTGAGTGACTGACTAGACCTTTCCATAGGAGCTAGGATTAACTAAAAACAGATGCAAGTAACCTTTTTAAGGGAGTTAAAATGTTGTAAAACTGGATTGTAGTGATGAAAGCATAACTGTAAATTTAATAAGATAACTGAATTGTTACAATTGGTAAATTTTATGGTATCAAATCTCAAAACAAAGCTGTGAAAAGGAAAAGAACAAGAGGATATTACATATCACTTTATTCCACCAAACCTGACAGAGCTCTTTAAAATACAACTTACCTAAATTGGCTAAAGACGAAATTGATATAAGAAAATTTGAATAACCCTAAAACTGTTCGAAATATTGAATTATCATAAACCTTGCCATTGAGAAAATTCAGGCCCAGATTGTTTCAAAACACAATTTTATTTATTTTTTATTAGTATATTTTCATATGGCTCAATACATGCGTATATTTCTTAATTCCTTTTTTCACCCCCTTTCCTTCCTGTCCCTCTCTCCCATCCTTCATCTCTTCCCATTTGAGAAAATGAATCTCCCTACTTCTTATTATCAATCTTTTATTTTGCTCTTTATTTATATTAGGATTTTCTCACATAAGGGAGATGTTAGAAGGTATATATCAAACTCCTTTTACGTGGCCAGCAGAACTGTAAAACCTAACCCTGCAAAGACATAACAAATAAGCAAAAATAACAGATAAATAGCTCCCTTTAATATACATACAATTCTTTGTCAAAATATTAAAAAATCAAACCCATCCAAAAGGAGGATAATAATATCAAGAAAAGTAGGATTTATCCTAGAAAGCCAGGTAATTAACACTTGAAAACAAAATATTTATTCATTACATTAACAGAGCAGAGGAGAGAAATAATTTCAATGATTGCAGAAAGATTTAATAAAATTCAATCCCTATTCATTATAAATAGCAATATAGAATGAGAGAATAGGAATAGGAATATAGAACAGGAATAGAGTGGAACTTCCTTAATTTTATGAAGGCTATCCATGAAGAACCTAGAGCTGACATCTTATTTATTGGTAAAATTTAAATAAGTTACATTAATATTGCAGGAAGGAAAACATGCCTACTCTCACAACTACTCTTCAACACTGTCTCAGTGGTCCTAGCCATTGTAATCAGGCAAGATAAAATGTATGGGGCATAAAGATTGGAAAAATGCAAAGCTGTATTTGCAGGTGATATAATCGTTTTACATAGAAAAGCTTAATGAAGCTATAAGACATCTACTAGAATTAATAGGACAATTTAACTGTGTCAATGAGCACAAGAACACTACAAAAATAGTATTTTAAAATTAAACTATTTTGAGATTATAGCAGATATGTATGACAGTGTAAGAAATAAAACCACAACATACAATGAAATCTTTACCAACATTTTCAAACTATAACATCTTTCAAAACTATGGAACAATTACCAAACCTGTACATTGATGCTGATACAAAACAGCTCCGTTCTCATGGGGGAGCCTTCCGCTTGCCCTTGTATGTCCGTACTCACTTTTGGCCACTATCCCAATTTCAATCCCTTCCAACCAGTGACTGTCCAAAATGTCTGCAGTTCTCTCATTTCAAGAGTGTTACATGAATGGAATCGTACAATGTAATACTTTCTTTTTTTAAGAGTCAGAAATATTTATTGTGAATAGGAAATAGCTCCTGAAAGACAGGAGGGTTCGCAAGTGCGTTGTCCAATACTTTCATGATTGGCATATTCCACATTGCATAATTCCCTGGATATTTGTCCAAGTAATTACACAAATCTATAATTTGTTCTTTTTATTGGTGATCATTACATTGTATGGAATACCGCAGTTGATTACTCATGCACTTAGTAAAGAATATCTCAGTTGTTTCCATTCTTTAGCTGTTATAAATAAAGCTATTATATGTATGCTTAGGTTTTTGTGCAAATTTAACTGTTTCTTTGGGATAAAGGCCAGGACTCCAATTGTTAATCATATGATAGTTGCATGTTTTGTTCTACAGGTAAATGTCTGTTTGTCAGAGATATTAACATTTCCTTCACCAATCTATGAGTGATTCATCTGGTCTCTGTATTCTCCTAAGAACTTAGTATTGTCACTATTTTTTTGATGTAGGTATAGTGTTAGCTTACTGTACTTTTAGTTTGCATTGCTCTAATGGTTAAAGATATTTAAATTTTTGTCAGGTATTCATTTGTTATTTTTGTATATTCTTTGAGAAAATATCTGTTTATGTCTTTTGTACATTTTATAATTGATTTATTTTACTTCCTTTAAACATTCTAGGTAATGATTTTTTTGTTGGGTGAATACATGATTTGCAAGCAGCTTTATTCTATTTGTAATTTGTTTTCTATTCTTTTAATGGTGAAGTTTTTTGCTGAGCAAATTTTAAGGTTTTGATGACATACAAATTATCATTGTTTCTTTTATGGCTCATGCTTTTGGTGTCATGTTTCAGAATTATTTGCCTACCCTTAGATCCTGAAGATTTTCCCCTGTCTAAAAATATGCTGCATTTTTATCTAATGCCAAAAAATCCTCTGAAAAAAGAAAGTGAAAGTTAATTTCATTTAAAAGAGCCTCAAAAAATACAATATTTAGGAGTAGGTTTTAACAAAACTAGTCACGACCTTTACATTAAAATTCTAAAATTCTTTAGAAAAAATATAAGCAATGTTAAATTAAGTAAAAACACATGTTCATTGTTTAGAAGACTGTAAAGAAATCACTTCTCCAAAATTTATCTGTAAGTTCAACATAATCACAATCAAAATATCAGCTAATTTTGTTATAGAAATTGGCAAATTGATTATAAATTATCATAAAACATTAAAAGCAATAATGAAAAAGGATATGATGGAAGGTTATACATCACTTAATGTAAGGCATCAATATTAAGGTCAAGACGGTGTGATACTCACCTAAGTAATCAAAGATACACTATTGGAGTAGAATAATCTAGAAACAAACAAAACTTTTTATAATTATGTGGTATTTTACAATCCTGTGGGGAAAGAAAATATTTTAAATTTATTTTACCTTGATTTGCTTGTAAAAGAAGGAATAATTATATATCAAGGTAAAAAAAATACCAACCTCAAACTTTTTGTGATAGTATATATAAAAAGTCATATGTAAAAAGAATAAATACCAAACATTTTGTCATAATATACACAAAATTAATTCTTGATTATTTAAGCTTAAACATAAAGGCAAAACTAGTAACATTTAAAGCTCCTGCTTCTAAGAGACAATATTAGAAACAAAGAAGTCATGCACTGAGAAAAAATAATTTTAAAATGACTGTTTGACAAAAACTACCATTTAAAACATAACAAAAATTCATATCTCAATAATGCAAAGGTAAATAATTTAAAATGTATAAAAGTTGCACAGTCAATTTTAGAAACAATTTCGAAGCTTATTAGTTAAATCCAAATGAATAAAAAATTTATGTGCACACAAAAACTTTACATAAGGATTAAAGTGACCTTATTCATTACATGTTCAAACTAGAGGTCAAACAACCTAGATGTGTTATAAAAAATTACTAGATAAACAAAAAGAAGTGCCATGGGCTATCCTAGGCCGTTAAAAGAATAAATGATTGACTTAGGCAACTACATGGAGGTATCATACATTAACTTTGCTAAGTGAAAGCAGCAACACTGAAAATGTCATGTATTATATGAATCCACTTGTATTATAGTCTAGAAGAAGAAAAAACTTAAAGGCATAAAACTGACATGTAGTTTACAGGTGATGGAAGAGGGGCAGGAGTTGATTATAGAGGAATGAAGCAAGATAATTCTCAGGGCGATGGAAATGTTCTATATGGTACTGTGGTTGTGAACACATGCTTGCACATTAGTCAAAACCTGTAGTACTGTATATCATGAACAGTTCTTTACTGTAGCCAGACTTTTTAAAAATCTAGAATGTCTAGATTACCCCAGAAGGAGTAAAGGCTACAGCAAATGTATTATAAATATGATATAACTTTATTGAGATTGATAGGAAAGCAACTGACTTAATAAGTATGGAAAATTAATTTGTGTCTATGCAATTTTAAAGATAAAGACAAAAGGAACTGTGTAAAGCACTGTTCTGTAGATAAATGTATTTCTTACAAGGGTACAGTTTAGCATTTCTGAAACTTCACTACATATACACTAAGCTTGGAAAACAATATTATAAACAGTAAGAGCCAGGTTTCTCTATAAGAGAAAGAATTAATAAATAAGCAGTGAGGATATGTTAGTTTTCTATCACTTGCAGAACAAACTAATATAAACTTTGTGGCCTAAAATAATACAAATTTAGTATCTCATAGTTTTGTAGGTAGAATTCCAACATGGCTCAGATGGGCTAAAATTAAGGTCTTTGGCATGCTGTGTTCTTTTTTGGTTGCCATAAGGATAATCTGTTCCCACGACTTTTTTCTGTTCTGAAGGCTGCTTATATCCTTTGGCTCACAGCACCCTTACTCCATCAAAAGAAGCAATATTTTATCTCTTCATGTCTTCCTTGCGTAGTCGCATCTCCCGCCTATTCTCTCTCACACCTCCTTCATAGACCTATAAGGACTCTTGTGTTACAATGGATCCACTTGGATAAACCAGGACAATCTCCAAATTTTATAATCACCTGATTGGAAATCTTAATTCTGTGTACCACCTTAACTGGCTTTTGCCATGTAAGGTAGCACATTCACTACTTTCTGGGATAAAGATGTGAACATCTTTTGGGGAGGAGCATCATTCTGCTTCCCATAGGAGGAATAATGAAATAAGCCCTATGGTGCTGGATTGGAATCAGAAACACCAATGTAAACTCATGTTTATTTTAACATTTACACAGGTTGATACAGAATAAAATATAGACATGTCTATATATACATAGATTTTTCTAGCTCTACCCACCAGTAAGACATAGAACCAGTAATCCTCCAGTACTGAAAAGCACAATCAGTTTAGGTCTTTGATCATAAATGCTATACTCTGATTGAAAAAGGCAGGAAACCTTAAAGTAATGATTGATTCTAAGTTTAGGGCAGGGAATATATAAAATAAACCATAATTACCATCATGTGGTGACAGAAAATATGTGTACAAAAACAGCCATAAGGATAGGGTCATGTCATAAGAATACTGCTCCCTACCTGAAAGAATCTCTAATGGCTGGACAGATTCGAGCAACAACCAAATAAAGATAGTGTGGCAAGTTACCCAAGGAATAAGAAAGTCCATACTGATATAAATAAATAATGGAATAAATAAATGGAGAAGAGAGAATGACTATTCTCCATAGAAGAATTCTAATTACTAAGCATTAAAAAAATGAGGAAACAAAATAATCACCATTGAAACAGCAATGTAATAATTTCTGCAGGGAAGACCAACTGATACATGCTGAAATTCTTGGATGAAACCTTAAGGAGAAATGGCATATTTTCATCTATCCCAAATATTATGAACTGTGGTATTTTAAGATGTGTTCACAAATTCTTTGGTACACCTCCCTCTGGTAAGTGAAGTTTAATTCTGCTTCATTTAAGTGTGAGATAGGTTTAGTGATTTGCGTTTACAGGTAAGAGTAGGAACTGTTACCAAAGGTACATTGTGTATGCACTGAGTGTGCATGTTACTGGAAAAAGTAACTTCATATTAGAGGAAACCAAGAAGACATCATCTTGAACAAGTGACCAAGGTTAGTATCACCACTTGTAAATCTTGTGTCTGTCATGCCCTGCTTGACATGACAGGCTGAGAAAGGTACTTTACCTCTGGTACTTTTCTATTTGACCTCAGTATAATCCTGAGAAAACATCAGATGAAGACAAACTGAGGGATATTTTATAATACTGCTGAAAAGTTTCAAGGTGAAGAAGAAGAAGAAAAACTGGATGCCTGAAGAATTATCACAGCTTGGAGGAGACTAAGGAACAATGAAAGTAAATACAGTGTGGATTCCTGGGTCTTCTATTGGTATAAAAGACATCAGTAGAAAGCCTGAGGGAGTTCTAAGCATTTAGAGTTCAGTCAGCAGTAATCTTCCAATGTTAACTTTTTGATAAATGTATGTATCATAGTTATACAGCATGTCAATATTATAGGAAGTTGGATTATTACACGCGATAATCATATAATCTATATGATTATTGCAACTCTTCCAGAAATCTAGTTATTTCAAAATATTTTAAAAGGACACAAAATTGGAACAAATATTTCTCAACAGCAAATATATAAAAGCCAATACATACGAAAAAAGGAACCTCGAAAAAGCAGAAGTAAGTATTCTACTTGCACACAATATTCATTTCAAACCAAGATTGATCAAAAAAGATAATAAGATCACTACATACTTGTTAAGGGAAGAATCTAGGAAGAAGAGATAACAATCATAAATACCTATGCACCAAATATGGTGCACCCAACTCTATAAAACATATATTAATGGACATGAAAAATCACATAAGCACTAACAGAATTGTAATGGGAGACTTTAATACTCCATTGGTACAAATACATAAACTAGACAAAATATGAACAAAGAAATATGAGAAGTGACCAAAACTCATGAACAAATGGACTTAGTAGACGTCTACACAGTGATTCCACCACAACATCAGAATACACATTCTTCTCAGGTAAGCATGGAATGTTCTCCAAAATAGACCACATACTACCCATAGAACATGCTTAAATAAATGCAAATGAATTGAAATTATCCCATGCATGTTTTCAGACCATAGTGCAATGAATTTGGAAATTAGTTACCAAAAGAAATGGTAAAAATCCATAAACACATGGAAATTCAATCACACCCTCCTGAACAATGGGTCATAGATGAAATTAAAGAAGAAATGAAATAGTATCTACAGTTAAATGATATTGCCAATACAACATACTGGAGCTTATAAAATGCAGTGAAGCAGTCCTAAGAGGGAAATTTATAGTGGTGAATTCTCACATCAGGAAAACAAAATGAGCTCAAATAAACAACCTAAAGTTGAACCTCAAACTACAAGAAAAAGAGGAACAAGTCAAGCCCAAAGCTTTGACAAGGAAGGAAATTATAAGGGTCAAAGCAGAAATTAATGTAATTGAGACTAAGAAAACAATGCAAAGTATCCATGTGTCCAAAAGATGGTTCATTTAAAAGACTAATAAAATTGATAAAAACACTTAGCAAACATTATCAAAAAGGGAAAGTGAAGACTCAAATTCATACAGTTAGGAAGGAAAAGGCTGATGTCACAAGAGATTATGCAGAAATCCAGAAGATCCTCAATACCTACTTCAAGACTGCATTCTAGTAACATGGGAAATACAGAAGAAATGGACATATTCCTGGATACACATGAATAATCAAAGATGAAAAAAGATACGGAAAATCTAAATAAAGCAACATCAGTCAATGAAATTGGAGTTGTAATTAAAAATCTACCATCAAAGAAAAGCACGGGTTCTGATGTAGTCAGTCGCTGGTAAATGCTAAAATATATTTAGAAAACATGTAATGCTATTACTCCTCAAGTGTCTCATATGAAAAATAGAAATGGTGAATGAATATATGAAAAAAATATTCATCATCATTCATCATTTGAGAGATGTGATTTAAAACAATCCTGAGATTCCATTTCACTCTAGAAAGAATTACTATCATTAAGAAATCATCCAATAACAAGTGAAGGAGTGGTTGTGGGGAAAAAGGAAACCACTATTGGTGGGAGTGTAGACTGGTACAACCATTGGGAAATCAGTGTGGAGATTCTTTAAAAACCTAGGAATAGTGGTCCCATTTGAGCCAGCAGTTCCTCTTCTAGCTACCTTCCAAGAAGAACTAAAAACATAATACCACAGTAATATGTGTGCAGCCACGTTTACATCAACTCAATTTGTAATAGCTAAATTTTGGAAACAGCTCAGATGTGCATTAACTGAGGAATGGATAACAAAGATGTCGAGTTTTTTTTTTACAAATGGAGTACTACTCAGCCATAAAGGATACACTAGAGACTTTTATAGTTAAATGGATGGAACTTGAGACATGCTCATAAGTGGAATAAATCAGACCCGTATGTGTAAACGTCATATTACCTCACCACTGTGAGAAACTGAGTAAATAAGATCCACAATGTACAATAGACACTATGAGTTGGAAAGAAACTGTTCAAAAGAAAAGACAAATTGTTATGGATGAAAGGAAAAAGGAAGGAAAGGAAAAGGAAAAAAATATATGTGAAATATAAGATAATTATACAGCTAGTTTCTCTAAGTTCATTGAAAAAAGGGTTTGTGCTAATACAGTTTGGGCAATATTTCATGCCTATACATTGTACTTTTACTAACCACTGTGAAGACAGCAATATACAATGCATTAATTATTATACTCCTGCCAGCCTGCTTTGAAACCCTCTTTTTATTTGTCTTTAAAATAAAAAAGACCTGGACTTCCGGGAAGATGGCGACCAGGTGAGCGGCAGAGGGAATCTGTCCCAGAGACCGATCATTTGCGCGCGGGTGCCTGGTCTGTGGATGCAAAATTCCAAATGATCGGGCTGCTCTCCGCGGCCTGAGCATTAAAGGGCCGGCTGGACAAGCCGGGCAGTGAGAAGTGGGCGGATCCTGAGAGCTGGGCGCCCGAGAGATCAGTGAGGCACTTCGGCCGCAGCTCGGCTCAAATTGCGTACAGCCGAGAGAGCGATTGCGGCGGGAGAAAAGCCGCCGACTCCTGAACCTGATCGGGTCGGAGACGGCTGTAACCAGAATTTGTTGGACGCAGCGGAGCAGAGGAAACTCAGAGAACGAGCTACTGCGACAGATTGCGCCAATCTGGGCAGCGTTCCGGGATCCCGCTCAGAGCCCCGCCACCGCAGCCAGCACTGCGTGAACTGGAGCGGATGCGATCCGCGGGATTTCTGAGTCGGGAAAAAGCTCGATCCACGGAGATACATCTGAACGGCATTCCTGCCTGCAGGATCCCAGGGTGAGTTGAGTGGGCGATCTAACCAGTTTTACCTGAGTCGGGAAGAAGCTCTGCCCATCAAGTGACATCAAAGCAGCTTTAAGGACTGCGAGATCTCCCAGGTGGGGAGAGCTAGCTAGGAAACCCGACGGGATTTGTGAGGGGGGAAGGAGCTCCACCCAGGGAGGAACACCTGAGTGGCCTGTCTGCAAGACGCCTGGGGTGGCAACCTGTTTATACGCCCCAGCCAGGGCTCGGGGTAGGGAGTAGAAGCGGAAATCTCAGCAGACAGCTTAAGGGAAATTCTCCCAAAGAGAAGGAATCATTGGAGCAGCCTGTGCAGCAGACCTTTGCCTGCTGAAATGCCTGGGGAATTTATAGCTCCACATTTTAAATCTGATACCCAAAAATGGGAAAACAGAGGAACAAAACGCAGTCTCAAAACTCAACCCCACCCAGAACACGTTTTGAATGTGAAGATACAGGGGAACCAGGAAGTCACATACCTTCAAGTTATGAAATGATTGCAACTGAAATGAAACAACTCCAACAGGCCATAAAAGAGCTTAAAGCAGAAATAAGCCACATACACGCAATGATTTCTCAGACAAAAACGAGCTGAAAACAATGATGGAAGAAAGGTTTCATTCACATAGAGAAGAAGTAGACAAAAGACTAGAAGAAAATAGGAAACAAATGGAAACGTTACAAAAGCAATTTAGGAATGAATTACCAAGAATGAGAGAGGATCCGGGGAAGATGGCGGCCAGGTGAGCAGCAAGGGAGCGAACCTCCTTAATAAACACCACCAGCTCGAGACAGACTTGGCGAGCGT
>PVLD010033852.1:0-13246 GCA_004027595.1 Dinomys branickii | reverse complement strand
TTGGCTAGGGGTTTATCAATTTTATTTACTCTTTCGAAGAACCAACTCTTTGATTCACTAATTTTTTGTAGAGTTTTCTTCATCTCTATTGCATTAATTTCTTCCCTGAGTTTTATAATCTCCTCCCTTCTTTGGGCTCTTGGTTTGGCTTGTTGCTCTTTTTCTAAGAGTTTGAGGTGTATCATTAGGTTATTTATTTACTCTTTCTATTTTCTTTGTATATGATTTCATTGCTATAAATTTCCCTCTGAGGACTGCTTTCATTGCATCCCATAGATTCCGATAGGTTGTACTTGTGTTTTCATTTATTTGTAGGTAATTTTTAATTTCTTCTTTTTAAATATAACATTGTTATATTTCACTTGAATATTTTTACATGACTTTGAATTTATTTGTATTCTTGAGAGATTAACCCCATCATAGATTGGCACAAAAGTTAATAAAAGCATGGTGAGGAATTCTAAAATATTTTTCATAAAATTATTGTAAAGATAGTGTTGGCAAAAGCATTGTGCAAATGGAAGGTATTACTGTGAATGCCAAGAGAGAGGGAAGGAGTACGGATCTGCGGTCAACTTGTCCAGGTTTCAATTTTGATTCACTCTCAACCACTGTTTGAATATCTGGCCCCAGGAAGTCTCAGTCCTTTTGGAGCCTGCTTAGCCTGGATTCCATTCCTTTCCTTTCCTTTCCTTTCCTTTCCTTTCCTTTCCTTTCCTTTCCTTTCCTTTCCTTTCCTTTTCTTCCTCTCCTTTCCTCGCCTCTCCTTTCTTCTTTTCTTTCTTTCTTTCTTTTGGGAGGGCAGGGTCTCACTTTGTAATTCAGGTTGGCCTTGAACTCATTATGTTGCCAGGCTGCCCTCAAACTTATGGTGATCCTCCTGCCTCACTCTCCTGAGTGCTAGGGTTATAGGTGTTGCCACCACACCTAGTGCTGAAGCCCAGTTTCTTTGTAGGGAATGCTAATTTTCTACTTCAGTAAGTTGTTTTGAGGATAAAAACAGTAGTTATTGTATATAAAGTAGCAACTCAAGAAACTTATTACTTTTCTTTCTAGATCCCTTTGAGTAATTTACGGCTATAGAAAAGCAAGTCAAGAAATTTGCTGATTTCCTATTTGCTTTGAGCTTTTCTTTTCTTTTAGCAGTGAACAAAGTCTGGATGAACTCATTAATGTGAACCCCAAAGCTGTCAAAAATACTGCTGGGTAAGAGAAAGATGTTATTTGTTTGATTGTTTTTCCTCCATAACTAATTACAGTATGAATATAATGATTCATCCTGTGGGCAAATTGAATACAGGTCTTGAAATATCAGCGTAATTTCTATATGACCCTGGAAACGTAGATATTAACTATCATGCTCTTAATGGCAAGAAAGAGAGGCAACTGCCAACAATTTATGATGACTTTTATTCTCTCCAATAGAGTGTTTGAAAAGAGAGCCTGGAAAGAGAGGACCGGCAGTAGCAGAGCTAGTCCATAAACTGCCTATGCTTTCTTTTGTTTGCGTGGCATTGATAGTCATACTTTTGACTCTGGAATTAAAATATATTAATGATAGTTAATTTTAAAAATGGACCTAGACACTTCATTAAACTCATCATTGGTAATACCATTCACCTCCTGTTGGAAGAGTGTTCTAAGAGTGAAAGCTTTATGAAGTTCATTATTTCTCCTTTCTTATTTATTTATTTATGTAGCTTTTCTGAGACAGGATCTCACTGTGTAGCTCAGGCCGGCCTTGAACTCACTCGGTGGCCTATTTTGGCCTGGATAGCAATCTTCCTGCCTCTGCCTCTGGAGGGCTGGGGTTACAGGCATGCATCACTGTGCTTGGAGAAGTTCATTGTTCTTCAGAGGCTTTATTGCTCCTATGAAGGATAAGGACCTAAAATCTGATAATTTTAAAGTAGTTCTCCAAGGGTAATGAAATTTGCTTTTTATCTCTGTTTAGTTTGAGCAATTTTGAAAACCACTGTTCCAAGTGAACCTAATCATTCTGTGCAAGAGGAAACGAGAACTTAGAAAGGTTAAGTGATTTGACCAGAGTCACAGAGAAAATTAAAGGGAGATTGATAGTGGTTCTGTGATCGGTTAGGCAGTGAATAATTACCGAGCAGCTAGCAGGTTCACAGCCTACAACTAGGTACCATTAGTTGTGCATCGGGTATAATTATAGGCTGTGGATGCCAAAAAGAGAATTCAGTAGTCATACTCAATCTTATTAACAGCAGGCAATTAACATAGATTAATGCTAATTATGTACCAGGGGCACAGAGATGTTACTCCAAGACAATAATAGGTTGTCAATTTAATATATTACATTTTGGAGCACTCATGTGCTGCTTGCTGAATACAGAATGTATTGTCAGTGAGTTGCATTTAAAAAGAAAAAGAGACATTAAAGTCAGATATAATAAACATGCTATACAGTAAAATTCGTAGAGTCCTGGAGTAGATGTTGGAGATGATGAAAGCCATGGAGATGACCCAGTCTGAGTTCCTCATTTACAGATGAGAATACTGAGGCCAGAGGGTGGTATTTTATATCTTCAGTCTTCTGAAGAGTTGTCTGACTCCTAGCCTGTTTCTGGTCATTATACTACAAACACAGACTTTGATCTTCATATAAACAAAAAGTGATTAAACACCTTAGGAAATAGTGTAGGGCATGAGGTAGCACTGATGCTTTTGTCACGGGACAGCCAGGTCCTGAACTTTACTGCTGTCACAGGGTTATTTGAGGTATTACTTTATGAGTGTCAATGGCACAAGTGTGGAAATGACTGTAAAACACTCTGCAGCACTGAACTACCTGGAAATAACTATACCTGAATTTTTTAGTGCATCCTCTCCTACAGACAGCCTTAAAGCAAAAGTAGTGAAAGCAAGATCTTGAGTAGGAAAGATGGTAGAATCTAGATTTTAGATTCTTTTGTTTTCAGGATTCATATACTAAAAAGATAGCAGTATATTTCTTGTTTTCAATTATTGAGATACATTGCACACGTTATTAATCAAAGAAATTTAGCACTATCACTTAGATCTGTTTTATACATACATGGTGTTACCTTTTTAGAAGTAGGGGATAACATATATTTATGTTTTCTAAGCAAATGTTTCTTAAACTGTGAGTCACCATCCATTAGATAGTTTGGTAATTAATTTAGTAAGTAGCAACCAGCATTTCCCCCATCCAATAGAATATACTGAATAGAAAATATGAAAGCTCCTTTTATGTAGTAAGGGATTTTTATCATGTGATGTGTGTGTGCATGTGTGTCTGTCTGTCTGTCTATCCATCTGTCTGCAAAAGGGCACATTGGGCATACAAAATATGTTTCTTGTTGGCCTTTTAACAGCAATGTAAATACTATTATAGGTTGTTGGCTGCATCAAATATTTTATGTTCAGCAGAACAAGTCTAAGTGGAAGTTTCCTGTTTGTTTTTGTATTTTTAAC
Source organism: Dinomys branickii (assembly GCA_004027595.1). Taxonomy (NCBI): domain Eukaryota; kingdom Metazoa; phylum Chordata; class Mammalia; order Rodentia; family Dinomyidae; genus Dinomys; species Dinomys branickii. The sequence goes on along the minus strand of PVLD010033852.1, from coordinate 9,784 downwards.
ACTGCTGTTCTTAATTATACTGGCACACAAATATTATATGTAGTTATACTAAAATGCATTGCAATTAATTTTTGTATCAAAAAGTTGTGGCTTTTGAAAATATTGAATTCTATTCAAAGATATATCCCTTATTGTTCTTTTTTTTAGTAAAATATTAAAATCATTTTAAGCACTGTTATCTTTTCGGCATGGTTTAGTTTGGACAGAGATTTTCTTTAATCTCTGTTTTTTCACTTAATCTTCGTAGCACCTGTTTTATAACAAAGTTTTTAATCAGTTTATCCAAGGCAATTATTTTGGATACTTCTGATTTACCAATCATTTTTTCACTAGCTTTTATAGATACCAATAGGTTATGTTTGATTAAGGATATTATTACAGAGGATAATTCAAAGCAATGGGACTTCAGATAGGGTCTTCCATGCACTTTGGAGGCCAGAGAACAGGAAAAGAGACTGGAAAGAAGGACGTTGACAGCTGGGAAGCTCATTCCCTAGCAAGGTTGAGGAGTCAAGGAAGGGAATGTAGACTCTTCTTGGGTCTTTTGATGACTCATCTTTAAGTGGCTCCCCCTCAGTTTGTAACTTTGCATCAATCTGTCTGATATTTGAGATGAATTTTATTTTTACATGAGATAAGACTGCTTGAGGAGGGGTATAGGCAAGTTGCTACGGCCAATAGTACTGAGAGCAGGGATTATCTTTTTTTTTTTTTTTTTTTTTTTGGCGGTACTGGGGATCGAACTCAGGACCCTGCGCTTGCTAGGCAGGTGCTTATTCCACTGAGCTATATCCCCAGCTCAAGGGCAGGGATTATCAATTCTGCTGGCTCTTGCTGTAGCGTCAGCTGTGTATTCCCGAGTATGTATTAGAAAAGGGCTTCGATAGACACTTTGAAATGAGTCTCACTGAGGCAGTGCGTCGTCATCAGATGGGAGAAATACCATTCTGGGGCGGAGAAAAGAGCTGGCAGAGTCTCCCCTGATCAGTGGACAGCTTTCAGGGTACATATATAATTGCACTATGAACATCTGAGCCCATTCAGTTTTTCAGACATCACAGAGGAAAGAAAAGTCAACATTTTGGTGGATTCTTAGAATCTTCTTTGCCAAATTTAATTTTAAGAGTAATTCCAGTTTTAGGGTTTATTCTTTAAAAAATAATGGGTATCTTTAATTGGCGAACATGGTTTTCAAAACAGTAAGAGCATTAGAATCAGTTTGCAGACCTTATACATTTGAAATATTCCAGAATGAAAAAAATTATCTATTACTAGATGTGGGCTGGAACACTTAACCCTTTTGCCTTTGTAGATATGCTTTGACAGTAAAGTGTGTGAAGTCAGGGTCAATTCTTTTCCTCTTACAGCATACTTGTTTCTTCCCTGATCGGTTAGAAAACACATTTCATGGCTATTCTACACCAAAATATTATATCGCATACTGTAATCCTTTCCTACACTTAAAATGAACTTAATCCCATTATATCTAACCCAAGAATCTTTAATCTTTTTCCTCCTGAAAGTGACCAAGATTTTGATAAGCAAACCAAAGTGAATGTGAAAATTCTCACCAACAATCAAAGGTAAAAGAACTATGTTGATTTTAATATTCTTTGGTTATAAAGAATGTTTTGTTTTATTATTATTTCAATAGATGTATAAGCTGAATGATCTTACCATAAGAACTTTATCATGACTTTACTCTCTATTTTTCTAAGAAACCAAGATCTGGATAACCTCATCAAAGTGAATCCCTCAGTAACCAAAAGCAATCAGAGGTAATAAAATAAAATCAGTCAATTTATATGTTTCCTATCTACTGCCCCCAGACGAAATGGATTTATTGAGCTACGCTGGGCTTTTTCTGTTCTCTTTTTTTAATAGCCTAGACTTGGACAACCTTGTTCAGGTGAAACCTTCAGCTCTCAGAAATGTTAATCGGTAAGTGTCCTTGCCTGACCAACTTGACATATTTCCATAGTTCTAAGACAGGAATTTTTCTTCTTTCATTGCTGAAGAGCTGTGTTTTGTCTTTTCTGTGTCTTAAATAGGGACACACTTATGAACTATGTGTCTCCTCTTAACAAGAAAACATATGGTGTACTTCTGGAATTGGTCACATTATTTTGAAATCATTTCTGGGCTTATTTTTCCTTTGACAACTTAATATTTATTTCCTACAGGAAGACTATTTTTGAGTCTGAAATGAAATATGAATAAAATGAAATAAGATAAAATTATAATTTTAAGAAGTTGATGTTTACAGTCTTCAAAGTCCCAGATCCACAGCTCACAAAATTTAACAGCAAATTTTAACCTTGAACTTCCACCTTGAGTTCTGAAGTGTCTTTTAATTGCTACTTTTATGTGATATCTTTTACTCAAAGTCCTTGATTAACAGATAATTCACCAGTGTGCACTATGTTACAAGTTCAAATTGCTCTGCTGACTTGAAATCTTATCGTAATAAGTAATAGCTGGGAGTCACAGTTCAACATTGAGATGAACAGAACAAATTATTTATGAAAAAGTACTTTGAAGTCTCTAGGGGAAAGAGAACAGTGTAACACACAGATCTGAGTCTTAGCTTGTTTTCTGCAGTGGTACCTTATTTTTTTTCCCTGTTTATAAGTTTTCACCACTGGGGAGTTGGGGACTCTAAAGTAGAAGACACAAGCGCAGTTCAACAGCAACTGATACCCAGAGAGTAATTACGGAGCCCTAGGGAAGATTGTATGCATTTAATCCTAGAAGAACTCCTTTAGAAATGTGTTCATGCACTTTATTTTCAGAAAGAAAAGCTATAGTTCAAATATACAAACTAGCCCTCTCAAGAAAGAAAACATCATATATTTAATCTTGATACTTCTGATGTCACTGCCTAGAGGAAAAATACCAAAAATTTGTGTTTAAATGATCTCCCACTTTTTCCACCCCCCACATGCCCCTTCTTTGCTTTTCCTCACACCTAAGGAACCATAATCAAGTACAATTATTTTAGAGGATTATTGTTAGAATGACAGGGAAAGGGTTTTTTTTTTTTTTTCTTGGTTGTGCTGGGGGTCAACCGTAGGGTCTTGAACATGCTAAGCAAAACTTTGCCTATTGAGCTACTCCATAGACTTGCACTGAGATTTTTTTTTGTGACAAATACCAGCAGGCTGGTAGATCCTACTACTGATAATTGTACAGATAACTATTCAGTAGCACGGTTTCTCCATACTGGTATTTGTTAGAGGGATTTTCCTTAATATCAGTAACAGTTTTACGAGGTTCCCAATCATGTTGGAAATAGTTAAATTCAATATCATATCATGGTATTTAACTAACAGCAGAAAATGTATTTCTCTTTTTCGCCCCTACCCCAGTAGCTTCCCTCTCTCTGGGAAATGTACTATGTTTACAGTAGTACCTTTTCCGTAAGAGTTTTGCCGTTTTATTGCAAAAGGCTATTTTTTAAAGAAAAGGTAATTCAGCAACTCCTAATCAAGTATGTATAGAAGGAAGACACTTTCTTTATATCACTATGATTGCTAAAGAAAAGAAATTTTAAAACATTGTCCATCACAGTATTTTAAGATGGTAACTTGGTCTGCAAATCTAACCTATGTGCAATTATTCTTTAGTAGCATATCAGATTTGGTGAGAATCTGTCAGGATGTTCAAGAGTTGTCAGAGAGCAGAAAGAAAGAAAAACAAGCAAACTGTTTGAAAAGAATGCTTCATTTGATTGGTTCAACCATCACAGTGTATTCGTGTTGGCCTCTTGATTTTAATGCAGGTAGGGAAAAAGGATATTTTGAAGCACCTCTCAGTAGGAAGGACAGCCACAAGGCACTTTCACATCAATTCAGTGAGGCACAAGTGCTCATTATTTAATAGTCTAACAGCAGTGAATCAGAGTTCTTGTATGTGGCTTTGCTGACATCTCCAGCAGCTGTCTATTTAACTCGCAGGTAGGGGCTGAGTAAGCTTCAGCCACCCATGAGAATATAAGCAGGCCTCCCTGGACTCTTTCTAGGAACACAAAAACTGCAACAAATACAGATGTGCCCAGAATTTTCATTTATTCAGGGAGACATTGTATGACTTTTAGCAGTAACATGAACAAATGTTAAAGAAAGATAATCAGTTGTCTGTAGGCTATAAAATGTATTTAGACTAATTATTAAAATTTCACTCCCAAATGGATATTGAAAAGTGTACCTATGACACTAAAGAAAAGGTATCATTCACCGAAGGAAGAAAAAGTCCCATTTGTGGCATTATACTTGCGTCTTTTTAAGGGCTTCCTATTTGTTAACACGTTCCCAGCATTTTAGTATTCTAACAAGAGAGAAATTTCTTTGTGTCTTCCTACTGCATATTTCTCATATTTTGGTTCAAGACATGAACTTTGGGATAACCTTGACTCTATTGCTTCACTCCCTGTAATCATTCAACCACTTCGGGTGCTCGTCCAAATAACCTCACAAAGAGGTCCAAGGCCCTCTCTCATCCTCAATACCACTGTAACCTAGCTGACTGTTTAGCCTCCTAAGAGGTTCTTATGCTGCCAGTTTTGTCCTCTGTCCTTCAATCCATTTACTAGACTGTGCAGTGACCTTCCTAATACACAAACCTGAGCATGTTATTCTTCTCATTGGAACCCATCATTGGCTTCTCATTGCTGCTAGATCACGGTGATATTCCTTAGCCTGGTCTCCAAAGGGCACCACGGCCTGGCTTTTATGGGCTTTCCCACCAGCATCTCCTGTTATCCTCCACCTATATGCAAACCCCATCCATGTCCCCTCTGACTTGCATATTCTTCCCTCTTCATTCATTGCCCTTCATGGGCAAGTTCTACCTATCCCTCAGGTATCAACGTAGCTGTCTCTCATTCAGTTCTGGGAAGCCCCCCGGCCCACCATGTCTGCATCAGGTGCTTCTTCTAGGTGTAATCAAGCTCCCCTTCCTCCCTGTCCTACAATGTTTGTCTCATGAAAGGGTTATTATTTAAACATCTCTCTCTGACTCTGAGATCTTCAGTTGTAAGGATTTGATTTGTCTTGTTGATTTATTTGCCTACAGTGCATAATACAATGATGGCTGAATGCCTGTTACATATTAGGCGTTGAACAAATATCTTGTGAATTAAAGGCTGAATCTTAAATTCATCAGTGGTTTATGACAGTTCGCCTAGATCAAATTATCACCCTCTGTCTCTAATATTCTGAGCCTGCATCATTGCAAACAGATGGAGGGAATCTGTTTTCTTAAGACTGGTCTCCCTGCTTGAGCCATTGACTGTCTTGCTCATGATAATTTCAATGAACTATGGTAAATTAGAGCCACTGAAATTGTCTGTTTTATCTTATATTTAATATGTTTTCATTGTCCAACTTCTCTATAGACCTGTTAATTTCTTTAATATAAAATCTTTAAGATACCTGCATTGAAAATTATAAAAATATATAAAAATGTGTAAAATTGGGCCCATTTTGCCATGTCAGTAAGTTGAGAAATTGTATCAGTTATTTCACTTAGTCTGTATTCCTTTGAGGGAGGCAAATATTCTTTTTAAACTAAAGTCTAATGCCTAAGATTTAGTTAGGGGCACAAAAGAAATGCAGTAATAATTTTTTATGTGGAGGCGCTTCATTTTGTAAGTGCATCTGATACTTTACCAAAGCAAATTTAGTTGAATAGAGTGAAACATATTGTGATCTATTAATACATACCTTCTACACTCTCATGAGAGAGAAAGAGCAGTTAGGAGTGAGATACTAACTTTCTCTCATCAGAATTCACCCTAACAAAAGTTTTATAGTAAAAGTCACAATTTCTTGGTGCCCACAACTCCATTTTCCCCCAAACCTGCTCCTAAGGGAGTGTTACACATCTTAATGTGGCATAGAAAACAAACTACAGTACTATAACATGAATAAATTCTTATGCTAAAAATTATCCTGTAGCTTTAGCACATACATAACTCATATTTCCTCCAAGTGTTTTGAAATCTACAGTAGCAGTAGTTGCAATAATAAACAACAATGTGCTTTTTAAAGCAATTCCTTGTATCTGCAGAGAATTAATGATTTTCTTGGTGTTAATTCCAAGTGCCCATAAAAGTACAAAACTGTAGGGTTTTCTCTTTACTACAACTTCCATGGAAAGGGTTTGGAATAAAGCATTTGCTCAACCCTACAGCATTTGGCTTGGACTTCTATAAAAATCTATTTTTCATGCTCTGACTCACAGCTCTTCATCTTTTGCCACAGTGTAAGGACACCATGCAATAGATGTGGTCCTAATTGAAGAACAAAGCGCTATTTTTACACCCTTTAACACCCTTTAAATTTATGAGCAGTCTGAACTTCTTTTATTGGATCTTACAATCTACTTGATGATACTAATCAGTGTAACTAACTGAAACAAATGCACATTTTGTGATTTTTTTATAGCCTGGAACCTTGTAGTGTGCTTTAAATATTAGTGTAGCTTATTCAGATTGAAATATTATGGTCCACTCAACTACTCCTGATATTTGTTACCGTTGATAAAATAATAAAAATGCTATGAAGCCACTACTAAAATCACCTATTCTATAATCCATACCACTTTGGGAATATGCTTCTTTGAAGACATGCAGAAAGTATTTTTTAATTATCTGCTATAGTTGCCAGATTTATAAGATTCTGGCTTCCTCTCCCTCAGAAAGTACAAACCCTGTCTTTTGCCTTCTCACAATAGCTTTGGTCCAAAAAACATCCTGAACGAGAGGTCTGGGAAGAACACAGAGGCAGTGTCCATGGTAGTCATGTGTAGAAAGTGCCCAGGAGTTGAAGACGCCCACCATCAGTCAGAGAAATGTTGTGAGCCTAGAGACAGCTTTGTATTTGTCTGTTAGGGATGCCCTCACGAATTACCATAGGCTGGGCAGCCTAAGTCCTGAAATTCACTGTCTAACAGTGCTGAAGGACGGCAGTGCTAGAGCAGGCAGTCGCGAGGGTCGGGTCCTACTTAGGCCATAAGGGAAGAACCTGTTCTAGGCCACTCTCTGGCTTGTATTCACCTTGTCTCTTCACATGATATTTATGAAGCAGCTATTCTGTGTAAAAGCGTGTTAGAGCCTCCTCTCTGTGGTAATGAAAACCATCAGCTTCTTGGAAATTAGCACCCTGCTCCTCCAATGTTATTAATAGATAGAATAACTTCTGGGACAAAAATTCTGACCCCCCAAATTCACACAATTTGGGATCTTTTATCATTTGTCACTGTCAATCACCCTAGTTTGATGTGACTAGGATCCTGGATTTCAGAATGTGAAGATATTCCATTGAATTTTATTCTATTTTCCCTAAGGACTCAGGGCAGTATTGTTTAAAACATTAAGGAGACTGTAACTGATGGCTCAGTTCATTCAGGTGTCCACCAGCTCCTGTTAGGTGGTGACTCCAGCTATTACTGAAGACCTTCACTGACAGTTTTAGGGTTTGGGTGAGGCAAATCCGAAACCACCTGCCTCCCCTTCTAAACGTACAGGATCTGTTCTGTGAGATTACTGTACAGAGTTTTAGCACTTATGTTGAAGAACTCCATTTTTAATTTTGTATCACTCGATTGCAAAATCAAATGATTTTGATAGTTCTGAGCTACTTCTGAAGTATCATACTTTATATATACATGTCAGGTAACATTTCTGCTATAACCCATATTAAAAAGTATTTTACCCCAATTTCTTATTTTAAAAGCATGAAACATATGTAAATGTAAGACTTAGTTGTAGTTATGAGATGCTGCCTAATTAGCCTATTTTATCAACTATTCATAGCCTGGATGCTGTTATGTAAGAAGCATTAAATCTCACTGCACATAAAAGGAGACTATGTTATAGTATTTTACATCCTTATTAGTATCAGTTTGGTGAGAGAACATCCATGCCCTGAGCCTGTATGTAATAAACTTATTTAAGTGCAATAATCAGGACCATTGCACTTAGAGGACATGTTCTTAAAAACTGAAATTAATTCCAATGGGCTAAAAATTGGGGGCAGTAATAAAAATGAAAGCCATCCCTCAAAACGGAGGAATCAGAGGTGCCCACTGCAGCATCACTGCACTTCTGTTAACTAGTTTTTATTGTGATTATTCACTTCACCCACAGCTGTAGTCCTTGTGCCATGAGTTTGATTTTTCCCACCACAACTTTGCGATTGGATGTTAGTAACCGCATTTACCAATTTGCCAAAGAAAGTAAGGGAAGAGATAAGCCCTATTATTTTTGACTCCTAAACAATAGGGATTATGATAGATGGTTTTTCAAACTGATGAAAATACCAAAAACAAAAACATAAACAAGAATTTGCAGGGTTTTTTTTTTAAATTTAGGAGAAATTTTATTGGAAAAAACAAGAAGGGAAAAAGGCTCCTGGGAAAGAGGGAATCTGAAGAGTAAGATCTCCACAAGGACCCTGGTCCAGAACTTTCTGTGGATGCATGGAGCAGAGACTGCTCCACCGCTTAGTGGCCACCCCTCATGGGTCGCTTTGTGTACTTAAAAGGAGCTCCAGTTAGAACTCAAGCTCTCTAGCCTGGTTACTTACCAGGTCGAGTTTAAAAGAAACTGGGATTGTAGAGAAAAACTAGTTATTTTGCATTTTAAGTTCCTGGGAGCTTGGCAGGGTAGCAGGGAGGTGCTCAGTTCCCAGGAGTAGGGAGGCAGCTTCATTCCGCACTGCCTGGGCAGGTTTATTCATGGTCCAGGTCCTAGTTCACTGCCTGTTCTTATTTTAGTTCACATCAGTGTGGCTCATCACACAACTCTATCTCAGACCCTTTCCCTAGCTGTCTATTCTTCATAGGCTCACTAAATAAACTATATTTTTACATCTGACCCCCCCCCCCAGAAGTATCCCTAATGGCCAATATGGGAGAAGAGGCAAAGACGGAATCTAGCTACTGTATCCAGCTGAAAGGGATCAGTCTAGGGACCCACAGTCAGGAATTGTCTCCCCCGAGTGAATCTAAGGGGACGATAGAAGCCATGATGGGATTGAACAGTTATGGGCTCTCTTTAGAGGGTCGGTCTAGTGGGCACTGGTAAAGAGTTTGGCACAGTGTTATGCTGAACATATAAATAAGACGGTAGAGGAACTTCTATTTCATGAAAGGTTGTCAAATATTAATTCAGCTCAAGATTTAAGAGTGCAATCATCCCACTTATTCTCCAGATTTAAATGGCTTTGTCTAAGATTGTTAAATTTTTATTCTAATATTTGTTTATTTTCTAAAATCTTATATATAGCTATATATAATATGTAATATGTAATATAATATGTATTTAGCTATATATAATGTTATATATATATATATATATGTATGTAATTTTCTCTAGTTCTCTAAATCATCTTCTGTTTTCTTGTCATGATCCCAACAAAGTTTTTGATAGGATGAGAGAGGATCAGGGCTGGGGATTTAGCTCAGTGGAATAAGTGCCTGCCTGGCAAGTGCAAGGTCCTGAGTTTGATCCCCAGTATTGCCAAAGGGAGAAAAAAAGAATGAGGGAGGATGTGTTTCTTTTTTTTTTTTATTTTTTTTTTATTTTTATTTTTTTTTATTATTTTAGAAACATAAAAGTACAAAAACATATTGACAAACAGACACCCATTATCATAGAAAATAGTACAATCACAACTAATCTATAGACAAGGTGATATGGTCTCAACAGTAGTTGTTGCTTTATCCATTGATATCTTCGAATTGTAGATGTATGGACCCATATACAGACATGCAAATTTAG
>PVLD010033851.1:0-13248 GCA_004027595.1 Dinomys branickii | reverse complement strand
CCTCTGAGGCAAGCAGAGCCCTAGGTGCTTTCTTGCTTCCCTTTCCCTGTGACTCCAGCACATCCCCCACTTTCCTGGCCCAGACAGCATCTCTTGCATCTGCCCTGTAAAGACCCCAGGGAGAGTGACCCTGACACATCTTGTGACAAGGCCCCACAGCTGAGTCACCAGGGGAGAATCCCAGACCCACCACACTGCAGCTCATCTGGGTCTGAGGTGGATGAGCAGAGACCACTGTGCTTCCCTTTGCCACTGTCAGCCAGGCTTTGGAAAGCTTCTGAGTCCTATGCAAATTCATATGTATTTTCTGAAATTATTTCTTGTAAATAGCTAGATTAAGTTTTAGGTATATATGTAGTTTATAAGTCATATGTGACCTTTGAAATTTTTTATTTAAGGGCCACAGATACAGATCAGGGGCACAAGCACATGCCCGGCAATTGCAAGATCCTGAGTTCATTTCCTGGTACCAAAAAAAAGTAAACAAGTTTTGTATTTAAGAATTTGACATCATGTTCAAAAATACTTATTATAAGGAATATGTTTTTCTTTTCACAAGAAAATGCTTTATGGATAGATTTAGGACCCTCTATTGTTCTAGTGCCTTGTCACTGTCTGAGATACTCCTGAAACTTAAAACCAGGCATTTCCAGGTGGGAATGTAGACTGGGCTCTTAGCACACACAAGGCAATGGGGTTGAGCCCCAGCAACAAAACAGCAACAACATAAACCACTTTTATTCTGAAAAACAGCTACAAGTGCAGATATAAAATGAAATATTACCAGCAGGTTACAGTATGGCCCACCTGTAATCCCAACACTTTTGAGAGGCTGAGGCAAGAGAATTTGGAGTTCCTGTCCTATTGGGACATTTCAGTGAGACTCTGTCTAAAAAAACACTTAAAAATGTCTGTGTACATTGTTCAGCACAAAGACGCAGGGTACAACCTGCATTAACATAAAAAAATTCCCTCTGCAGAAGCATATTGCTCTGAAAAACCCTTCTGTGTGTTGCAGGAATATTTCATCTTTCTATTCTTTGCTTTAAATCCCTAGTACTTGTTGCTGCTGTCCACAAAAGTGTGAGCTTTAGTATATTTTTTTCTGCACTGGGTAAATGTGAGATTCTGTCTTTTCAGTATATCTGGCTTTATTTTCAAAGAGTTGACATTTACACACAGGTGTGATGGCGTGTCTGTGGTAACAACACTGCAAGCTGAGGTGGAAGAGTTGCCATGAATTTGGGGCCAGTCTGAGCTACAGAGTGAGCTGGGTCTCACAAAGGAGACAAAAAATACAGCTACAATTTCCATCCAGTAAAGTCACACTTTTTGGCCTGAAGCCTGAACTCTGACATATTAATGTCTTTGCAGTGTTTTACCTATGGTCTCACTTTGCTACCCAGCTTGGCCTTGAGCTCCTGACCTTCCTGCCTTAGTTTCCCACGTGGCAGGGTACTGCCCTCATGCCCAGATACAAAGACACCAGTCAGTGCACAGGAAACACAGACTAGTCCTGCATGCTACTTCTAATTAATCTCTTCCTGTAGCCCTTGGCAAACACTGATGCTTTCTGTGTCTCCGTTTCAAAAATGTTTCTTTTAATCTTTTAAAGACAGGTTTCACCATGCAGTTCAGGGTGAACTTAGACTCAAATTATTTCAAGCCTGGACTCACACTCACTGTGATCCTCCTGCCTTGGGATCCTGAGTGCTGGGATTACGGGCATGTGCCACCATGCTTAGCCTAAAATTTTTCAATAAAACATTTATAGATTGCAATAAAAAAATGAAAAGAAGACAACCACAGAAAACCTCACATATTCACAACATGTGTACAGATTGTTTTTAACATCACTTTAAGATCCACTTTTCAAAGTGTCTATGCTGTGACAGTGTCAGTGTGTGTGGGAGGGGAGGTTTTGCTCTCCTTCTGGCAGCCCCCAATTTTCCACCCTCCTCCCTCTGCCTCCTGAATGGTGAAAGACCTGGGCCCCTTCCTGGCTCTCATCATTAAATTTGCTTTTCACTGAAGAAGAAAGCAGAGCTGTGAGTCTCAACCCCTCCACCTGTGTTCAGGCTTTGCGAAGTGCTGAGTGAGGGGCTCTAAACACCAAGGCACAGGTGAGGACAACAGTGTGGGTTCTGAGCAGTGGTAAAACCGCTTCTTTACTCTCCTGCCTTTAGTTTCCCAGGAAATTGCCTGCTCCAGCACTGAGACCTAGCGGAAGGGAAGATTGGATTAGGGGCTGAATGCCTATGAGAAATGCAAGATTGGCTTGAGGGTTGAAAATCCCTGAAGAGCAGGATTGGTGGTGCACTCCTGTGATCCCAGCACTCAGGAGGTTCAGGCAGGAGGATCACCGTCAACCCAGGTTACGTAATGAATTCAAAACCAGCTTGTGCTACAAAGCAAGACATTACCTCAAAAAAATCCATCAAGACTGTGAGATTTAATAGCAGAAAATGAAACTGGAAAGCAAATATGATTTCATACGTGCAAAACAAATGAACGTTTATATTCAAGGGACTACAATTGCTGGGTGTGGTGGTGCAATCCTGTTACCTAGTGCTGGGAGGCTGATGCAGGAGGAGCGTTGCAAGTTCAAGACCTGCCTGGGCTACAAAGTGAGCTCAAGGCCCACCTGACCTGCACAGCAAGACCTTGTCTCAAAACGACAAAGGAAAAAAGGGACTTCAAACCAAGAAGAAAATAGAAAATATTTTTCCTCTCAATAGATTAAATATTTGATAAAATTAAATTACTCGTATTTTAATCCAATTCATGAAAATTAATTCATTTCACTTTATAATATGTAAGGAGTTGAAGCTGGGCTTGGTATGAATTTTAATCATAGAAAAGTGTTTGGTTGAAAAAAAAAAAAGAAAAGTGGTTGAGGAAAGAACTTTAAAATTTTGAGCTTATTGTGGGTCGTACTTCAACTTACTTAATTATTTACTACCGGGCATTTACTCATTTAATCATTTAATACTGACTTAGAGACCAGCCTGGTAAACAAAGTCAACTCAAGTCCAGCCTGAACTACATAATGAAATCCTGTGTCAAAAAGCCAAACAAAATCATTTATTTTCAGTACAGAGGATTGAATGCAATAGATCTTTTCTGAGGTGCAGCATCAACTTAAAAAATTGATTATTCGTTTACTTACTGTAAACATGGTCTTTACTTATTTGCTAGTGTTCAGCCTGCATTTGAATTTGCAGTGACGCCCCTGCCCAGCCTCCAGAGTGCTGGGAGGACAGGAGGGAGCCACCATACCCAGCTACATCTGTATTTTGAGGCTGGATCCCATGAAGTGTTCAGGTGGGTTGGGAAATTGCCGTCTTTCCTTAGGCTGCCACTGTGATGGGATTACAGGGATGCACCACCATGCCCACAGTCCACCGTAATTTTTAATATGAATTTACATCTTTCGTATTTATGTAAGTACCACGGGTATTCATACTGAAACAGCATTTCATATTAGCAATTTTGATAATATCACCAAAAATATAGTCCTGCTCTCAACAACTGCTCGCATCAGGCCTGACTCACCAGCAGGGGGCAGGCTTGTCCCGAAGCTTGGAATCAGCAGCAGCTGTGATGGAGCCAGCCTTGTGCTCCCATCTGCAGCCCTGCTGGCGGCCAGAGCTCTGCTCTTCTGTGGAATCCTGGTGCGGTGATGGCCACGTGGAAAACTGCGTTGCATTTGTGCCTCCTCGTTCTCATGAGCAGAGGAAGTGAGCTGATGATGAGGGAGGTGGACCACTGGCCCTGGATCTCTGTGGTGTGTTACGTGTGCTGTGTACATAATGCACATAAAGCATCATGTGCCCTGATTGAAAACATCAGGGCCAAGGATTTAGCACACAGTGGTGTGCCTGGCAAGTGCAAGGTCCTGAGATCAATGCCCAGTACCAAAAAGAATTGTAGAAAAGCAGAATGGCTGATTGAAAACATCTAGTCTACCAAGGTGTTATAGAAGCTGCCAGCACATAAACCAAGTAGACTTAGGAAACTGATGTTTTCAATGCAGTTTGCATTAAAATTTCTTGCAGAACACCTGGAGATCGTGCCATGGTGCACAGGGCTGTAATCCCAGCATGTGAGAGGGTGACGGAGTTGGATGAGCGTGAGTTAAAGGCCAGGCTGAATAGTGATTTTAAGACTGGCCTGAAATACACAAGAAGAGCTTGTCCCAAAAAGTAAATAATTTGCAGAAAAGACTTGGGTTCTTTATCTGTGTGCACAGCACTGCAGATCACATTCAGGACACGTGCCCATGTGGCTACAGGTTTATTTCTCTTCCTGTTTTGAGATAGAGTTTTCCTACCTGAGCCAGGCTAGTCTTCAGCTTACAACACTTGTGCCTCAGCTTCCCAGTTCTCTGATCACGGAGTCATGCATGCCCAATCCTGGCTATGAAAGATTATGTGTTTTTGTTTGCTTATTTGTTTTGAGAGAAGGTCTTGTTATGTATTTCTGGCTTGCCTTCACTAATGGAAATCTTCCTCTCTCAGCCTCCCAAGTCTTGTAAATATAGGCATGTACCATCATTCTAAGCATTAAAAAAGTCTATCCTTTTAAAAAAATCTTTCCAAAGTTTTATGAAACATAGAAAAGAAAGTTCTTTTGAACTTCTTTGGCCTGGCCTAAGTAAAAGTAGGAAAAGAAGTACACTCTTCAGGTTGAGCACACGCCACTGTGCAAGACCAAAGAGAGTGACAAGGAAAGTATTCTTAACATCATTTATGAGAGTAGAACACTGAGACTCTATGAACCAATACAGTTGTATGTATTTGTCCACTTCAAATCAAATTGTAGCCTTTACTCTGTGTGTGCATTTTCCTTAGAAACATTGCATGGATGTTGGGAATGTTCATTGTTTTTTGGAAACACTGACTCTGAAAATTCTTTCAAGCTGTGCCATGTGTTACAAGCAGAGGGCTGGAGCTGGTGTGTAGCTTCCTGATAGACTGCTTGCCTCGTATGTGCATGTTCCTGGGTGTGTTGAATTCACAACCGGTGCTGAACTCTAAGCACCCAAGCAACTGTATCAGTGCAGTGCTGGGTGTGGAGGGCTCACCTGAGGATTGTTTCCAACAACATAAAAGCAGAACCGGAGAGGAGGAAGAGGGACTCTTGGTTCCCCAGGAGGAACTTGTCACGCTGGCTTTTCTGATGTGAACTGGGGTGGTATCATCATCTTAGGACTTGGGACCTTGTTATCACTGAAAATGGTAGGGATCACTTTGGTGGAGCCCTGGTCCTCACTCTGAGCATCGCTTTCTGTCTCTAATGTGGATCCTTCAGCCTGCTGCCAAGACCCTTTGTCCCAGTGACAGTTTCCACCACTGACCTGGGCCTTCCCAGCACAGATCCATGACGCAGACTTGCATGAGTCATTGTCATGGGCTCTAGGCCTGGACTCATAGGTTGCACTGTCTAGGACATCCACTGGATTGGTGCAGGACACTGCATAGGATCCAAGTCCTCTGCTGGAGTCTTTGGATCTTTTGTGTTTGAAGAGGTTTCCTGCAGTCTTTTTTACTTGACTCTTTGAGTGATTATTACAAATACTCCTATAAATTATGTGTCTTATATGAAATTGCTTCCCTGGCCAACCCTGATTACTCCACTGGGTTTATTCCCCAGCACTGCAGTGGAGAACAAAAACACCCAGTTATGGTGGCAGATGTGTTATTCACAGCACTCTGGAAGGCTGAGGCAGGAGAGCCAACAGTTCAAGTCTCTCCTGGGCAACATAGCAATTTAGCCAGACTCCAGGGCTTTTTCTTTCTTCTTTGAGAAAGATTCACACTGTACAGTTCAGGCTGACTTAGCTTTGAACTCACAGTATAGCCCAGACTGGTCTTGAACTTGCTGTGATCCTTCTGCCTCAGCCTCCTGAGTGCTGGGATTACAGGCAATTCCACTATGCCTGATGAACCTGGTCTTAAAACAAACAAAGAAATTAAAAGGCCTAGGTACAAAATTAAGAGCAAAGGCTCTGGGATCATCAGCCAGAACCACCACCAATCAATATTAAAACTGAAAAATAAAATGAAAATATGTTGAGCATGTAGATCAGTGCAGAGATACCAAATTCAGTTCCAGAAGCACTACCATGAAAATAAAGTCAGGTTTGTGACAGCTTTATAAAAACAATGAGGTCATCCCCACAGAGAACAGATCAGAAAACTACAGGAAGCCAAGACTTGGGATTTGTCACCACTGGGAGTGGTGATGCAGGCCTGTTAAGCCAGAACTAGCGAGGCTGACACAGGAGCATGGCCATGAGTTTGACGACAGCTTGCTCCACATAGTGAGTTGCAGCCCAGCCTGATACACAGATAGATCCTGTCTCAACAAACATACAAACCAACTAACCACACTGTATGATCATCCTGTCTCAGCTTCAAATGTTGCTGATATTAAAGGCATGAAATGGTGGGAGAGCGGTGGGCAGAGAGCAAGACTCACCCCCTCTGTGCTGCACTTCCACCGCCCTTGGCCAGCCACCACCATCGCCACGCAGTCGTATCTGAGGAGGAGCCTAAAGAGGGTGTGAAGATGGAGAACGACCAGATGAATCTGAACATGGCAGGGCAGGATGGCTTGGGGGTGTTCTTCAGGATCCAGGCACACTCCCCGGGCAAGCTGAAGAAGGCCTAATGTGAGAGGCAGGTTTTGTCAATGAGACAGATTAGATTCCGGTTCGATAGTCAATCCATTACTGAAACAGACACCAGCGCAGCTAGAGATGGTGGGTGAAGACACCACTGGAGTGTTCCAGCAGCAGATGGGAGGTGCAGCCTCCAGAGGGACTGCTCTATACCCTGCACTTGCTGTGGAGTGTGGGCGCGTGACCAAGCTTATCACAGGAGTCTGCAGAAGCGGAGGACAGTCACGGAACAACCGGGCTCTGTTGGGTGCACTTCCAGTGCGCCATGAAACTGCATTGGCAGAGACATGCCTACAGCTGAAATTGGGCCAGATTGTTTTTTTGATTAGATAAAATGAGTTGTGAGGGTTTTTTTTCAGTTTTGCTTTTTTTCTGCCTTCCCACGCATTCTTCCCCAAGACTTGCTGAATGTGGGCTCCATCTGTAGCCAGGTTCTCAGCCCAAAGTTGAGATTGCTCAGGAGCGGCTTGCCATCGTCACGTAGACAGAGTGCGTTCTCCCAGTGACTGCGGCTGTGGGCCGAGGGCGCAAACTCTGAGTGACTTGTAGGCACAGGTTACTACTGTGCTAAGTATTGCAAGTTTGGCCTTTGTCCAACAGGCGGTAAAGTTGGAGGGAGAAACCGGGCTGGTTCTGTAAGGTAAAACTCTGCAGTGAGTCCCTCAGCAGTGTGGCCCAGGGCTCTCTGCCCCTATCGTGTCCTCTGAGGCCCTGAAGCCCAGGACATTATCCCTCTGTTCACTACCTGGCAAAGTGTACATGGGCAAAGACTGGCACAACAAAAACCAGCTTTTTCCCTTTCCATAACCTAGAATAAAGTAATTACCACATTTCTCATTCAGTAATTGTATTGTGGCCTCAGACTTCTAGTATTTGGGTCTGATGAATGACTATGGTCTCCTTATAGATAAAAGATTGATTTTCCTGAATTTGCAGTTACATTATTGTGTAAAAGAACTACTTCAAATGTGGTTGCAAAAGAAACCCATGGAAGGTGACGTTGGGTTCTTCTCACGGGTTTGTGCTCCACCGCTTGATGTCATGCATTAGTGCGGCGACCCCGGTTCTGTGACATATCTTGGGTGCTCTGCCAGTTAGAATGGTCACAGTTCTGCCTGTTGTCCTTCTCCAAGGCTCCGTGGCTGCTTGACAGCGGTTCTGTGACTTTCCAGTCTCCTGACAGTGATCCGCCATCTCTTGCTCGCTTGGAATCGTGCAAAAAGTGTCCTTTGCTTTGTTTTGCCTTATGGGCTCTGGGCGGGTGTTTTCTGCGATATTGTGTTTATTCACTGATTTGTACATTATCTGTTGTCCTTACTACTGTGAACAGTAAATACAGTTTGGTAAAAAATAAATTAAAGGCATGAATGACAATTTCTCACTCAATAGTGACACATAAAGTCCAATGCTATCAGTGAGCGCAAGAAAGGACACTTACTCTGTGTTGTCACAATTCGTAAAGAAATAGTGTGTGTTCAGTGGGTTCAAATGAGGGGATTGGCTTGAGAAGGGTTAATCTAAGAAGGGAGCTGCTGCAGAGCTAAGAGTGCAGCACCTGTGGGCAGAAAATGGGGTCACTCATTTCCTAGTCTCCTTGGGCAGGTTGGAGAGGAGGAAACATGGGTGCAACTCCAAGATGCGGACATGCTAGTGGATCTGACCTATGGCCTTTGCCTGTTGGGTCAGGATTCTGCCCACAGGGACATTTCCCAGGCAATCCACAGGCCGTGGCCAGGGCTTTCAATCTGAAAGAAAATAACTGGAGGCTGAGGAAACTTGAGTTTGAGTTAAAAAAAATCAGCTCAGGAATTGAGATAAACTGAACTGACAAGATCTAGGAGCCTTTTGTTTTGGTTCTTTCCGTGCTTCCTGGCACTCGTGGTCAAGCATAAGCCTTTGCCCCAAGGTGCCTCTCTGTTCCTTGTTTTGTTTTGCTCTGTTTGTGTACAGTGTGGTGTCACTGCAGCCCCAGGAGAGCAGCCTTCCCCTGGGCAGTGAAGCACTTTGTCCGCACAGCCAAGGACCAAACACTGAGTCTTCTCATTCCACCCATGACCAGTGTCAAGGATTTTGGTGTCAGCTTAGCCCAAAGTCTTCCAAGAAACAAGGCTGCCCCATTTCTCTTACAATGTTCCTTGCCTGTGCCACAGGACTGATAAGGAAAGGGCAACTCCGTTTTCTGTTTTCAACTTCATCTTAAGAGAAGTCATCTAAATTTCACTTAACCTGTGGTTCACCCCAGTTGCCTTGGTTAACAACTCAGCAGAGCTTAGTGATGATA
Source organism: Dinomys branickii (assembly GCA_004027595.1). NCBI lineage: Eukaryota > Metazoa > Chordata > Mammalia > Rodentia > Dinomyidae > Dinomys > Dinomys branickii. The sequence continues at coordinate 4,282 of PVLD010033851.1, read as the reverse complement.
AAACGGGAACAGAACACACAGGACAAATTGGGAAGTGGGCTACAAGTTAAACCACAATGATCATTTGAAATTTGGTTCTCTGACCTTCTGGGAGAAGTAAACGTTGTGAAGATTCCCAAAACAAGGGAATGGTTACTATAGAAAACTAAGATGTATTTAAATTGAAGGTGAGACCCGGATCAGCACGGACATCGTCTCTGGCTCCTTGTTACAGACTGTCCCTCAGCAGGCTACTCAAGCTTTTTCATTTATGCCTGTGGCTTTTCTTGTGAGTGCCTTTCTTGAAGGACTTGCTTGCCATATCAGGGTCCTGTCACCATATTGTTTGGTATCACAGCAGCTCAAATGGACTCATTTTCCCTGGAAGCTTCCCATTTGTTTCTTCCACCTTGAGCTCACCAAAGGCCTCCCACAGCAGGGTGTTCCTGATCACAACCACTGCACTTCCCAAGGATCCCTACTTCAGGGAGCTGGTCTCTGAAATGCATTGCCAGTTGGCAACCTTAGATTAATCCAAAAGAGAGGTACAAATATGAGGAGGGAAAAGCTGAGCATAAAGGCCCAGGCCTGCCATCATGGCATCTGGAACAGCAGGGCAGAGGATCCCAAGTGCGTGCCCAGCCCAGACATTCACAAGGGCTTTGTTTTGATACAAATATTCTGTGGGTGCAGAGCAGTGGGAAAGCTCTCCCATGGGTCTAGGAACAGGGGTATATTGGGGAGGGGAGCAAAAGCAGGAAACATGGAGGAAATGTGTGGCTGGAGAAAACTGAATAACTGCAGGAAATGAACAATATGCAGCATCTCTATTTGCTGCCACGAGATCCTGAGGCCCAGGTGCACTGATCAGAGAACTCAGGCCTTTTCTCCTCAGTTACTGCAGAGTCATGAGCTCTTAGCTGGAAACCATGTAAAATGATCATGGAGAAAACCACGTAATTAACACAGAACTACTTATGATCATTTCTTTACATTCAACCACACATTTGTCTGAAGCTTGCATTGACATCTAACAACACAAATTGCTATTTGTATTCCTGTCTAGGACTCAGGTCCACAGAAGTCACTTTTACTCATGTCAGTGATTTGCCAAGTTTGCTGCCTGCTGCCAACCTGTCCTTTCTCACTCACACTGAAAGAAGAACTCTGTGTTCCTGGGGCCACATCAAAGCATGGGAAATAAGTGGTGGAGTTGTAACAGTGGTTAGCATAGCTGCCTTCCAAAGCATGGGAAATTCAACTAGACGGGGATACAGGCTGGGCATGGATTAGGGTGCATGTTGTACAATATTCGGTTACAACACAGTTCATGCTGAACAAAAAACCAAACTGTGCTGGAATGGTTTAGTGGCTTGGTCATTCTCCTAAGTGCTTCATGTACCTGATTCCACATGTCCTGAGGAACACCATGCCTCGGAACATACATCTCTTGAGGAACAGAGTACAGCTCCATCTTTATGTTGCTCAGCCTGGCAGTGTGGCCAAGTAGCTTCTTCATGGTGCCTATGGTCATGAAATTCCTTACAAAGCAGAAGGTAGTGAGCTGCGAGCAGCAGCTAAGGGAAGGCAGAAAGGCGCAGATCTGAGCGTCTGTGATCCCACAGTTCTCCAAATGCAGGATGGTCAGGGTGGCTGCCACATTATCCAACAGAATCCGGAGGGGCTTAGGACTAAAGTCAGTCAGCCTGATAGAGTTCAGTTCCAAGTGATTCACCTGTTGGGTCTGCTCAGCCTGGGGCAGCTGGTCCCAGTCAGAGTGTGACAGCTGGCAGTGAGTTAATGACAGGGTCTCCAGGGGGCACCTCAGGCACCTGTAGAAAATGGAGCAGTAAGATCTGCAATTGGGGTTGAAAATGAGTGAGTGGTGGAAATAAACTAGGTGGACCAATTGTCCTCGAGTGAGCCCCATTTAGGTGGGACATGACAATCACTGGCTTTTGTGTCAGAGTCTGTAATCTGTTATAGTCCCATTTCCTCACTCCCAAATGGAAAACCGCAGCTGTTTTCTGCTGAGGGCAGCAGGAGGCAGGCAGGAATGAAAAGTCAGGCAAGATCTGGCCACAGTTACTGGGGTCGTCTGAAAGCCTGTCCGCAGAATGTGTGTCCTTGTTCCCTTTGCTGCCCGTCTGACCCTTGACATCAGCTTCAGACTCCTGCTCTTCCCATCAGGTCACCAGCCGCCGCTGAGGCACAGTCTCCTCATGGTCACTGCCGCGAGGATCAGAGACGCCTGGAGGTTTCTCAGCAACTTAACCTAGCTTCACTTCTTGAGGAAGAAATCACACACCTGCCCTCACTGTATCTGAGCCCCAACTCCTTGCATTCTAGCATGGTGTTATTTCCAGTCTGGCTACTCAGTTACAGGGGCTATGTGATATCTTGTTGTAGGACTGAAAAAGCAATGTGTTTGATCTCTGTCTCACCTCCTGTGAGTGGCACACTGTCCCTGTTCAATAATCTTTCTAGAATGGAGTGAAGCTCTTATGCCTGTACAGAGAGCTTCATATCTTACCTGAGTACCTTGTCCAAGTGGCCTTTAAGGAAGTTGACACAGTCCATATAAATTTCTTGTACACAGTGAAGCTTAAGAAATTGAGAGGTAATTTCGGTGAACAACTGCTCTCTCTCCTCTGGGGAAATGGTGGCAGGCACAAAGTTGTGAGAGAGAATCAGTTTGTGAAGATTTTTCATCTGTCCCAGAAAAGGGACAAAATGAGCCCAGGCAGAGAATGTCCAGCAGTGAGTCACATCCACCTCCTGCACAGAATCAAGGTGCAGCATTCCCAGGAACCCTGTGACCCACTCAGTGCACAGGTCTGTAATATACAGCTTCCTACACTCCAGCTGCACCAGGTCTTCTCTCTCCTGGACCCACCTGAGGAGGTAGGAGTGCACCGGATGCAGCCGTCCATCAGTGATGCTCGGATCTGCAGTCACCTTGAGACGCTGAGGTTTTACTACCCTTGGCACACTCATCTCTGTTTTTCTCCTTGGTGGGGCTTCTGATGGGCAGGCTTCCAACTGGTGTTCAGCCCAGACTCTCCAGAAGTTCTGGTGCACATCCCGTATACCTAGCACTTGCAATTTCAACCTCCTGTGTGTGAACCAGTAATGAGTCTGAGAATTCAGGCTGGGACCCTGTTTCTTCCTGTGCCTTCCTCACCTCTGAGGTTCATTACAATCTTCTGTACTCTTTCCATGCTAGTTTTCTGCTTCTGCTTTCCCTCTTGGATCCAGCCCAGTCCTGACTCCCGGTGCCCATGGGAGGAGTCAGGAGCTTCTTGCTCCTTTCACTGCAGCCTGCACCCTCAGTCGCCTCCCCACCTGGCAGTGCATGCCCAAGTGGCCCCGCAATGGCCAAGAGTCTCTCATCCTCTGCTAGGCACCATCAGAACCCTCAGTTTCAGCCTTTAGCCCCCACTCTCCCTGACACTTCCTGTCCCTCCTTGGAATCCCAGGGCCTCCGTCCAGGGTACCTTGGTCACACTCAACTGGAGCAAACCTTCTGGCTCAGTAGCAGGTCAAGCCCATCCAGCACAGCTTGTAACATCCTTTCCTGCACCTGGACAACATCCAGCTGAGTGTCCATAGTCTCTGGTGTCCTCATCCTCATCAGAGCTCCCAGGGGCAGGTAGGGAAAGGGCCAGGCCAGCACCACGGCCTTCAGGACCTCAGTGTGGCCCCTGCTGAAGGCCTCCATGAACACTGGTGGGAAGAGCTCCCCTGGCAGATGTTCCACGGCCCCCAGGGCCAAGGCCTTGTCCCTCAGCAAGCTCTGATTTGCCAGTTGCACTGGTGTGTGTGGGGGCTGCGTGCTCATCCTGGTGACTCTGAAAGGGCAAGGGGAAGCAGTGAGGAAAGAGACACCCTTTCAGGCAAGGCTGAGGCACCACTTCTCACTTATCAGGAGCCAACTTCCTGTCAAAACTTTCCTGCTCTGATAAGGGTCGAAGAGTCCTCAGTTTACCCGAGATCTATTTAATGCTTATGGTCCCAAAGCATTCCTTCTGCTTTCAGTGACACCAGGAAGAATGTGTGATAGCACTGTGATGACACAAGGAGATGAACAAAATGTGTTTCCAACTCCAGCAATCAAGCTCCAGACCCTCTGGGAATTGGGAACCAAGGATTCTGCAACTGACTCACATCAGGTGTGGGACAATATTCAGATCCTCACTCCATGGAAATGTAACCAATAAAATGGAAAATTCATATGGCTCAGGCTCTCACTTACCAGTTTCCACAATGTACCTGGCCAAGAAAAATTAGGAAAGGAATGCCA
>PVLD010033850.1:0-13248 GCA_004027595.1 Dinomys branickii | reverse complement strand
CGAGGCTGTGGAGAAATAGGGACTCTATTACACTGCTGGTGGGAATGCAGACTGGTGCAACCACTGTGGAGAGCAGTTTGGAGATTTCTCAGCAAACTAGGTCTAGAGGTTCCATTCAAACCAGCTATTCCCCTTCTGGGTATTTTCCCAGAAGATCTGAAAACATCATATCACTCTGATATATGTGCACCCATGTTTACAGCAGTGCAATTTGTAATAGCTAAAATGTGGAAGCAACCCAAGTGTCCATCCACAGAAGACTGGATTAAAAAATTGTGTCATTTTTATATAATGGAATATTATTTAGCTATAAAGAAAGACAGTTTTGGGGACTTTGTAGGCAAGTGGTCAAAACTGGAGTCCATACTCATAAGTGAAATAAATCAGCGGTACATGTGCAGGCAATGTATTGTATCACAGGTGTAAGAACCTGAGGGTGGGAATATAAACTAAGAGACATGAAGGAAATCTGTTCAAAAACAAAGAACAGATGGGACGAGGGAAAGGAGAAAAGAAAGAGACAAAAATGTATGCATGTATATATGAATATACATATATGCAGGAGGGCTAACATAGTTCTACTGTTGTATTATATCACTGAATGCTAAGGAATAATTGATGACGGGTTATTTGATCAATCTTGTATGTCTATATGTGTTATCCTGAACACACACTTCGAAGATGTCAATATGCAAAGCAGCAACTATTGGTGGTTTTTTTTGTTTGTTTGCCTGTTTTGTTTTCTGTCTTTTGTTTTTTTGTTTTTTGTGTTTTTCTGTTGTTGAGAGGATTAATTGTCTGACCAATTTTGCATGTCTGTATCTGGGTTCATATATATACACTTCGAAGATATCAATGGATAAAGCAATAACCACTGTTGAGATCATGTCACCTTGTCTGTAGATCAGTTGTGATTGTACTATTTTTTATGCTAATTTGTGTCTGTTTGTTAATATGTTTTTGTGCTTTTATTTAAAAAAAACAATTCTAGGTAACATGAAAACTACAATGTAAGACTGAGAATTCTCACTTGATAACTCCTTTATTATAATTAGCAAAGATTACAGATTTTTGTCATAAACACGCAGATCTTTGTGTTGTTTTATTTTGTGTAGATGCAGAATCATGCTAATCATATTATTCTCCCTTTGGTTACTTTTATTCACTATTCTATCTTTCATATATTTAATTTTGGAAATATCATAACATTGAAACTGAGTCCTTTGGATGTCACACTTCATATTAATACTAGTCAAATTCAAAGCATTTATCACTGTGGAATATATTAAAACACATTCATTAAATGTATTCAAAGGAATTGGAACAAGGGTCAAGGATGAAAATGTCATGCTTTTGGCAGATTTCATGAAAATGAACTTTGAATAGAGCTTTCTGTTCTGGGGCTTTTAAATTTTAGTGTTAACTCCCTGCAGCTATTAGGTGGTTTTTAGTAAACTACAGGTGAATTGGTTGAACATGAATTGGCTGGTTCAACAGATTGATCATAATGACAAATATTTCAACATGACAATTTGGTAAAACATGAATGTCTCTGGTTATTTGTTTCCAACCATTTGCAATCTTGTTCACTGTGGGAATGATTTTGCCATTTTTGTGCACCTTCAGCATTTTTGTCCTTTTATCAAAATTGGAGGGTGGGGACTAATATTGTTTGTGATCTCTGGAAGCGTTTGGAAAATTTGTATATGTTTCTTGGCATTTAGCTTCAATTTTCTTCTCTAAACATGTCAGTGAAATGTGCATTGAGATTGTGCATATTTAGCTCTATAGCTTCAATCTTGAAAGCAGAAATTGTTTGAAATTGCAATAACATAATGACATGAAAGTATAAAAGTTATGCTTGAGATGTTCAAAAACCATGCATAAGAGTAAAATACATATGAAATGGCAAAAGATAAAACATGACAGAATTGGTGAAGTAAAGATTATTGACAGAATATGAACTGATTTTAAAATAAAAAATTATAAAATGAAATTTTATTGCAAATATTTTTGAAATTTGCCTTTGGACAAATCACTAGAAATAAAATCTTAAAAAATTAGGAACACAACAAAAAGACAAGAATTATGGCTAAAAGATAATTAAATTTTAAAAAGGTGCCAAAATGTAAAAATACATAAAGTGAAACCATCTCTATATATGCAATTAGCAGTATGTGAAAATAAGTAATTGTTATCCTGAAATACATTTACCTTTGCAGCAAATTCATTTTGACCCTATGAATCACTTCTAATTTATTATTTTGTATAAATGAATCAGTTTTAATTACGCATGATGTCTAACTGTCCATAAATAACGCTCTACACTTCCTGTTCCTGTGGAAAGCATGAGATTTTCTCCATAATGAAAAACAAGAAGTATGAATTAAAGTCTCCACTGGAACACTTAGCTACCATTTGATAGGCCTATCAAGTAAGAAGTAAGAAAGGGTCTTTTATTTGTGGCTTGTAAGTTGAACTGTATCTCCTAGATCAGTTCACATATACACTAGAAGAAATTAAATGTTAAATTACGTGAGGATACCGAGCTCTCAGACACCAGTGAAGAGGTTTAACTGCAGTGTATTCTCTTTGTCAGCAATAGCAGAAGCTCCCATTGCGTTTCTCTCTGCTTTTGTCTCCTCTGGCTTCTGGAAATAGCAGCGCATCACAGAGCAGCCACGTGACGGATGAAGAGACTGCTCTGGGCAGCACCGTCATTAGGAGGCAAACTACAGATTCCAAACTAGAATCTCCTTTCAGAAGTCCTACTCAAAACTCCTGTTTCTTCGTCCTTTTCAAAAATCCCCTTAATCCTGAAGTCACCCCTTAAAATTAAAGAACATTAAGCAAAGCACTCTAACCTCAAAAACTGAAATTATTCTGAGAAATTTGTGATTTTCTAGTGCATCTTCAGTGAGCAATATCTCAGTCTTTAAAAAATAAGTACTTTAAGGGAACTACCTATCAGGCAGAAGCTACATTTAATCTCTCACAAGAACATACACTTTCATTCTAGCCATCCAATGCATTTTAACTTTTCCATTTAACCTAAATAAAATATAAAAGGCAGAACTTCATTTATGTGGGCTTATTGCTTACTTAAGTGTGGTAAATTGAAGTGAGAAAACAAGTACTCATTGTATAGTAAGAAAAAAGTATCTAAGAAAACTTTAAGGGAAAATGGATTGCAATTTTCCCATGTGTTTTAGAATAATTTCCTTATATTATTAACTGTTTATAAGAGCCCCTTCTTATCTGCAGCAAACATCTTATTAAGCATCCCAGTGGATGCCTAAAACCATGGAGAGCCTTTTCCCCTATACTTACATAAATATGATAAAGTTTAATTTATAAATTAGGTGCAGTGGAAAATTATCCACAATAATTAATAACACAATTCAACAATTATAACAATAAGCTAAAAGTTTTGTGAAAAGCTTTTCTCTCTCACTGTCTCTCAAAACATTTTTTAAAAGCGTTTCTCTCTCACTGTCTCTCAAAACATTTTTTACTTTCACTTTTTACATAAAGGAGGGAATTTGGGCTCCTCTTTGGCATATCTGATTTGCCAGGGACACTACATCCTACATCGCCCGTGAGCCTACAGCAGTGGGCGTCCCGTCCTAGATGGATGTGAGTGCTGAGGTGGGTAGTGTGTGTGCTGTGGATACACCTGACAAGGTGATGATTCATTCTTCGAGGGGGATACAACCAGATACTACAGTATTTCATCTCACTGCTCAGAAAAACACTATTTAAAAATCATGAATTGCCTATTTCTGGCATTTTCCATTAAATGTATTTGGACAGTGATTGACTGTAGGTGAGTAAGTGTAACCACAGAGTGTGGAATTGTGGGTAAGAAGAATGCACTGTACGGCCTGGGAATGCTGCTTTCTGTTTTCAGCTTGCTCTTGGTATAGACTCGGTTCACAAGAACTTATAAATCCTCGCTCTGTTAGAAGAAATACTATAAAGAAGATCGCTTTGACTTTCCTGAGGAATCAAATAGGGAAAGTCTAACATTTCTTGAAAAAAATCATAAATAGACCACAACTGCTTGGTTTGCAGCATTGTTGTTATTTATTTTTCTGAAACAGCTCTTTCTCAAAGTTGTAATTTTTGAAATTTCTTAAATCATACAGTGCAGTGTTGTTTTACAGACATTAATAAAACGTTCTTCAATGGTGTAACTTCTGTAGAACAAATAAATCTGGCCTCTATGACAGTCCTTGAAAAAGCCCAAGGTACACAACTGTGGAAATTTCAGAGGCATCTTTTAACATAAGTCCATTCTGTAAATCATTCAGCACATATGTGGGAAAAAGTTAATAAAATACAGGAAATATCCCTCATTAGATACTCAGGCCAGCATTTTAGGCTGAGGAAGTAGAACTACAAATTCTGGTCATAATTTCAATCTTAAAAGTCTCCTAATGCTGATGTGATGTGTTACCTTAGTGCGAATGCAGTTCCGAGTGAAACAGGTTTATGCTCATAAAGAGCATAAATCTCATGTTGTGTGGCATTGATTGCTCTTTACAATGTCGGGTGAAGAGGGGTAAACAGCATCATGAGGGAAGTTATTGAAGAAGGTATTAAGACAAGAAGAATATGGCGTAGGCCAGCCAAAAGCATGTGTCTGCACTGCATCTGTGTTCAGAAAAGGTAAGCTCAGATCGCTGTGGTATCCAGTGTTTTAAAAAGACAACCAGGTGAGCTTAACATGAAGGTGTCTGTACACACCAAGGAGGAAATCTGGAATAAGCCTTGGTTGCATTTTATGATAGGTTGCATCAAATCATTACCTAAGGTTGTCTGCAGATGAAGTGACTTCGGTTCCTTAAGAAGTGATTACTAAAATAAGATACTTTCAGATAAGCCTATTCGTTGCACTTAACTGTGTGCTTCTCTGAGTTTCCTTTATAAACATTTATGCTAATTTCAAACAATGTTGCTAAATGAATATTTCAGAATATCTAGAATTTTGTAAATGTGTGCCAGAATTAATATGAAGAGAATAACAGAGATTAATAGTCACATAATTTTGACACTTGTTTCAAATCTTGCTTAAATTTAAAACCATGAAAATACTTCAGTTAGAAGCAGATTGCATGTGTATAACTAAACACTATGGAAATCCAATCAAGTTACTTCTAAATAAATCAGTATTTTTCTGAAATTATAATAAAATTTTGGTCAATGTAGTAAAATTATCTGATATAGAAGGACAAGTGACTCACTACAAATATACACACACACACACAATGCCATATGCATGTATATTAGCTATAATATAATATTTTAAAATTATATAGCCACTTTTTCAAATAAATAATGCAATGAACAATGTTTGGAAGCTAAAAGGAAACTAGAAAGTCCTTTGATAAATGTCAGTTGAAGAAAGAAACACACACAACTATAAGAGCAAAATAAAAGCCTTTGTTTCTATGTTCAAACAAAGAGGAAGCTCGTTTTGTAGGAGGCACAAGTTCACTGCTGAGAGACTTGGGGATGTACTGGCTGTTGCACAGGGAGCAGAGCACGTGGCCTTCTGGCGCTGGGCAGCTGCAGCCAGCCAGGCCTCCATCTAACCAGGGCTATGAAATGATGAAACATCACTGAGAAGGCAGCAGTACTTCAACCTTGACTCAAAGCTTAGCCTGATCTAATGCTATGTATGCGGCTAGAACACCAAGCCAAGAAGTGGATCTTAAATGCTGCAGCACTCTTGAAACTCACAGGGCTCTGGCAAAAGCAACTTGACATAGGGTCTGGAAAAGCCATGATTTACGAAATGACAATAGAGAAAACTGCTCACTGAAAATTAATCCACAATCAGAAGGTATGAGCCATTTAAGAGGAAAACTAGAGAATTTACACTCCATGAACTAGAGATGAGAAAATAATGTGGAATAATTGCATAAGATATTCAGTGATATTTAATATAATTCTCAAAGTCTGATATGCCTAAGTGTTTGGATAAAGTATTCCGGTACAGAACATCTAACAATCTGGCTAATGGATTTAAAATGCCTTTTTGAATGCATCACTGATCAAGGAAGAAGTAAGAAAAGCTTTAGAGGGTAGAAATTACGATAAATGCAAACCAGAGCATGGTGAAGAAAACCAAGCTAGCACTTGCCCTGAGGCGTCCGTCCAGGCGGTGGTGATACGGAGTTTTCTGCTTTCACATTAACTGAGTAAATCACATCCCTCCAGGAAGAGAACTGAGTTCTGAGGCCACAGAGAATATTTATTACATGAAAAAAGATGAATGTCTTAAAGTTTGTACTTGATAAAGGAGCAGCCGTGTAAGACTGCAACTTTGTTGAGTAAGATATAGATTTGGAGGCTCAGATCTGCCACTTCTGACAACATGAATTTGGGGCATGGATAAAATGCTCAAAAGTTTAAATTGGGATAAATATTTCTAAGTGGGTATTGGCCACCATTGTTGAGAAATAATGCTAGAACACACCAAGAAACTGAGCACTTACGTATCACCTAGTCAACCATTAATTGGGAAAGCCATGGTAGGACTTCTATTGCTCTATATTTGCTTCATTCACTGAACACAGCATCCGTGAGATGTACTGTGTTAAGTGTGGCAGCATCCCATTCTCACTGCACTGCATAATTCCACCATGTGGATGTACCACAACTCATGTACAATGTCTACTCAAGAGCATTTGTGGTGATTCCATATTTTGGTCATCGGAAACAAGACTGCTATAAAAATTCTTGTATATGTAGTTCAGTAAGCATATGCACATATATTTCACACATAGTGAATTTAATGATACTGACAAGAAATATTCAAAACAGGTCCTTTCTTAGCAACTTTCAGAGTTCCAGGTACTTCACATCAAGATCTACATTGGACGCTGCTAGCTTCTTTACTTTACCACACTAACTTCTCAGAGGTGACATTACATTGTGGTTTAACTTGCTGTCTCTGAAGACTGAAACACAATTGACCATTTGCATATCCTTTTTTTGTGATAATGTATTGCTTAGGTGTTTTTTAATTGGGGGTCCCTATTTTACTTTTTTTAAATAGATAATCCTTTCATATTCTGGACATAATAATATTTTGATTATATGTATGAGAGATATCTTCTATCCAAATGTTGCAATTGTACTTTCTAACAGAGAATTTTTCAGTAGTGCTTAAGTTAAATGAAGTTTCATATGTCAATATTTTCTTCCTGGTTTGCATTTTATTTGTTCTATTTAAGAAAAGATTTTGGCTTAACAATAGTAAGCTAAACTACAAATCATAGTTTGATTTTTAATCTAGTCTAAGAATTTCAGATGAGTATAAACCTAAATTAATTATATTCCAAGGAAGGAGAATCCTGTCTAGCAGAGAAGAGGACTCACAGATGGTTTAATCTTTGTAAACACGGTGGAAGAGAATGCCTTTGTCTCACAATAGCATGTGAAGGAAGTAGCTGACTTTTTATAGAACTGCATAGGCTGCATATGCCTTGCTATGACTAATAGTTTTCCAAAAGTCTGTAGTCCCTGCCAATCCTCCAACTCCCTGCAGCTACTCCAGTTTTTCACCTTATGGAGGCAGATGTGTAGAGGCCGGGAGAAGGGTGGGGAAGCTGAGATAAATACCGATGGTGTACCGCATACATTTATTCAGCTTAAAGTCAGGATGAATTGTAGGCAAGGAATGATACAGCAAAGTAGATTAAGTTCTCTCAAAAGTGAAAAGTCAAAGGCAGGGCTGGGAGAAAAACAAGAGAAGTCTCCAGTCACTCCACGATAAAGCAAAAGGAACTCTCTCACATTTCAGAAAGTTAACTACTCAGCTGGTATGCCAACAGATCCTGGAGCGTGGCTGGTGCTCACAGTACAAACACGCCGAAGGAAATATCCCCATCTCAAAGTCAAATATTTGCAACCAATTGTTAAATGAGAGTCCCCACAAGTGCACTGGTAACAAAATCTGCAACAATACTCAGAGAGAGTTGAAGCATAGATTATATTGATTTTTCACCATTATTTGGCATCCTGATAGAGGAACAAACTTCATCTTTTCCGAGGGTAAATGCTATGTATTTTGTTCTTCAGTTCTCTTTGACCAAATAAATGAATGGGAATTTTAACAAGAATTATAAGGTATAAAAAACCAAAATGAAATACCACAACATAAATATAGAATGTCAGAGAGAAAGTCATTTTATGTCATAACCACATACTGTCTACACTGAAAGCAACTGAAGATGGGTTCAAAGAAATCACCCAAACTAAAGATCAAAGACAGTGAGAAAATATACAATACAAAAATGTAGCTTTTCAAGATATACAAGATAACATAAAATGCTCTAGTATATTTGTAATTAGAGCCCCAGAAATGAGGAAAAAAGAGAAAAGGGGGAATTTGAACAATTGTTTTCTGAGAATTGATGAAATATAATAATTCACAGTTTCAAAGTACACACACACACGGACACAGATTTGCTGAAATGCATCACAGGGAAGGAGTAAAAAACGACTATGTATGATCTCCTACACTATTTATCGCTGCCAAACTTTAAATTTCAGGCTACCTTTCTCAACCATTTACCTTACCTCTGATTCATTTCCTTCAGCTGCTAGGTGACATAAAGCCAGGAGCACAAATGATGTTCTATCAGTATGACAGAAACAAAGATAGCCGGGAAGGCAAATTGCTTTCATGATGAGACCAAAAACTCCAAACATGTGCCAGATAACTTGGAAAATTCTACATTAAACTTTTTTTTCTGGTATTGATTTTAAGAGATAAGTGCTCTTTGAAATCAGTGACTGTGTTTGTATTTAAAACGTTCTAAGGTATATTTCAGCAAAAATATATGAAAAATGCTTTACTGCTTCACTGTTCTTATTTAAGAATGTTTTAAGAAAGGTTTTAGGCCTGCTTTTGATTTTTAACTGACAAAAAAGCCTAAGTATTGAACATATTAAGGGGCTAATGAGATGTTTTGATGCAGGTACTATATACATTATATAAAGGTTTATCATGTTAAACATAACTCTATGATCATTTATCCTTTTTGCATGATAAAAACTTTCAAAGTATTTTCTTCTAGCTTTCAGAACTGTGCAGTACATTATTGTCATTTTCTTCCACCAACAGATCCCCTACCGCTCAGTAATGACCACTTTACTGTCAACTTCTGAGAGAAATTTTTAGATTCTACCTATGAGTGAGATCAGGTGATGCTTGTCTTTCTGTGGCTGGTTTTCACTTAACATAATGGCTTTTCAGTTCTATTGATGTTTACACAAATGATACACTTTCATTCTGTTTTATACCTGAATAGTTTTCTAAGTTGTACATGTAGTACAGTTTTCTATTCATTCATCAGCTGTTAAGTACTTAACCCTTTCGCCTTTCTTGGGTAGTAGTGCTAAAATGAACATGGCGTATACATGTTGCTTCAATATGCTCATTTAGTTTCTTAGCACACTATATATACACAGCATTTGGATTCCTGGATTATACGTGAGTTCTGGATTTTTGGAAGACTCTCTATACTACTTTGGATAACATCTGTACTAATTTATATTATTACTGTTATGGTTGATACATTGTGTCAACTTGGGGAGTCTAGAGGTTTAACTAAGTAACTCAGCAGTTGTAAATCTTGGGGTTGTTGTTTATGTTAATTTGGGAAGTTTAAAAGCTTAACTATGTGATTCAGCAGGAAGCCAGGGTGTTTATTTGTATTCATTCCAAACCTGTGCAAGAGGAAGGCGTACGGAGGGTGCGGGTGTAGAGAACCCCCCCCCCCCACCTCCCCAGAGCTGGGAGACTTTAAAAAGAAACTGAGGAAGGGCCGGCTTTGAGCTCTTCGGAGGAGCTCCGGTCTTCACCCTCAGCGTGGTCGTCTCCGGGCTTCCGGTGCAGACTCTTCGGCTTCCGCCTGGGACTTCATTGTAGATTCATCAGCATTTCGTCGCAGACTCAACAGCCCTTGATACGGACTTGCATGGACGCTGTGGTGAGCTCCAGGCCCCAGGCCGGGGCTGTTTAATCTCCAGTGTGCAGACGCCCTCTGCACACTTCCTCATCTAACCCTGCAGCTGACCCTTGTAAGCCAAATAGGTAACTGGTTGTACATTTGTGTATCTTGTGTTAAATCTGTTTCTCTAGCAAACCCTGACTGATACGATTACTGACAGTGTTCAATGGTTCCCTTTCTTCCATGTTCTCACAGCATTTATTATCTTTAGCTTTTTTCATAATAGCCATTCATGTTTTAGGGAAGTTCTAGGTCAGTGTGGTATTGATTAGCATTTCCCTGATATCTACTGATATTGAAATTTTTCCTAAGTAAATGTTGATGTAAACATTACTTATCCCTATTTTAGAGATAAACAAAATGTGTTTTAAAAAACAAGAACCAAAACAAACCAAAAAAACCCAAACGTGTTTTCAGTAGCCATCTACTCTCACTCAGCTTAAAGGATTGAGCTGGGATATAAATGGAGAGTCTGTGAAACAAGTATTATCCTACTTGCTCCCTCTTACAGCTTCAAAACAGCACTGACCATAGGGAAATGCTCATTTGCTGTTGAGATATGTAGCAGATCTAATGCTGGTTCTCTAAAAGGTTTACTCATCTCTTAATTATCACAGGTTCTGACCTGTGAATATTACTTTACTTGAAAATACTAATTAAAAATGTCTTGCAGATGTAATTAAACTAAGGGATTTAGGAATAAGAGAGCATCAAGCGTGATCTGGGAAGTCTTTAAATCCAAGGCAAGTTCCTTAGAAGAGATAGAAAGAGGAGAAGGCAGCAAGGAAAGTGTGTTCTTGGAGGCAGACATTGCAACGACGTGACCATCAGTCACCCAATCCAAGTGGTTACCCAAAGCTGCACAAAGGAAAGAACAGATTTTGCATTAGACCTCCTAGTCTAGCAAGAGGCCTGCTGACACGTGGATGGGGACTTGTGGCCTTCAAAGCTGTTGTGGATTAGCTCTAGCATGTCCCTCAGAAACCTCATGTGCTCAGAAGTGGGGCTTCAGGAAGGTGACTGGATCAAGGGGGCGCCATAGTCTCAGGTGGACTAAACCACAGGTTAGTTGATAGCTGAATCCACCATTAGGAGGTGAGGGTTGGGCAGAAGAGGTGAGTCACTGAGGGTGTGACCTGGAAGGCTGTATTCTTGTCCCCAGCTTTTCTCATCCTTCCTAGCTTCCAGTTTGGTGTGAAAGATTTTCATGGTGTGAATACTTTTCTTCTGCCATGATGATTGTACTTTGAAGCCAACCATCATTGACTGAGTTCTGTGGAAATATGGGGCAAAGCAAACTTCTCATCTTTTAACTTGCAGGTATCAGGTACTGTTTTTCCAGTGTTGGGAAAGTGACTAACCTAGAAAATTGGTACCAGGAGTGTGGACATATTGAAACTGTAACTGGCCATGTGGTTCAGAAACTTTTGGAAAAGATTTGCAAGAGGAGTTTAGAAATGTTTGAGTCAGGCTAGATAAAGCTTAGAAATGGGCAAGCAGAGCTTTAATGGTCAGTTCTAGTAAAAGTTGAGAAGACCAGAATAGTGATAGGAATATGAATAGCAATGCCAGGCTCATAAAGTGTCAGATGGGAATGAGGATTTTATCACAAATTGCAATGGGGGCCATTTGTATTAGATTCTGCAAAGAATGTGTCTATCCTAAGGCTTTGTGTGAAGATGAACATAAAGATGGCAGACTAACTGGTTTGAGATAGGAAATTTCAAGGCAACTCAATGTTCAGACTGTGGGATGGATAATCCTGACTGCTTTTAGACAGATATATACTAGGGATCAGCAGAAAGCAGAACCAAATGATGTGAAAAGTTTGAAGTTTGGCCAGAAGGGGAGTAGATGTTAAAGTGAGGCCAAGGAAACTGTGGTTGCTGAAAAGATAGTGCTACTAAAAATAAGCCAAGTATTTTGCAACAGGACAATATGAAAGGTGCCTGAGGGCATCCTCGGAATTGACTAGACCCCACTCATCACAGATCAAGATGGTAAAAATGTGAACATCTTTGAATGACTCGGCTTTTTACTTTTTTTCTTTTAACATTTTGAGCCAACTTGCTATGTCACTAAGTTGCCCAAGCTAGTCTCTAAATTATGATTCTCCTGCCTCAGCCTTCCAGCTGGCTAGGATTGTAGAACTATATCATTACTCCAGGCTTGACCAACTGTGCTTTTAAAAAAGAGCATCACAGTTCCCTGCTCCCTCAGGATCATCAAGGGAAATATTTCTATGAATCTAGTCTCACCCCCAGGTACACCAGGCTGTCATGGGATCTGGCTACTGCCCAAGGGGTTAAAGAAACTCCTTCTCAGATTTCAAAAGAAGGCCAGAGACTAGGCCACGTGAACCTGAGGAGGTGGGATTAGTGACTTGAAGCTGTGAGAGAGACCAAAGATACAGGAAGTCAGAGATGCCAGGAACATGGAATGTTTGCCAAGGAAATGTGCAAGTTGTGTATGCAACTAGTTCAAGAGACGTCATGAAGGCTGCAACCATCATAACATTAGGTGTGGGTCTTCTCAAGTCCTTCAGAATTCACATTTTACCACCATTTACATGGAAAGTGGATATGCAGCTAAATAATTTAATATTTCTCCTTCTGAGTTTTGGTCTTACTTTGGTGTTATTCCTTTTTATTCCCTGTCCCTCCCTTTAGAATGGAAATGTTCACACTATGTCATTGTATATTGGAAATAAATAACTTTCTTTTAGCTTTTACAAGGGCTCATAACTAAAAATTCACCTTTAGTCTCAGAGAAGACCTTGTACTTGGGTTTTTGAGCAGTACTAAAACAGATAAGACTTTGATGATTCCTGCAGAAGGATTAAATACATTTTGCATAGGAGATGGACATGAGTCTTTTGGGAGAGAGGAACAGTGTTATGTTTCAGATATAAAATATCTCCCAGAGGTTTCATGTGTCAGCAGTACACTTTTAGACAGTGACTGGATCATGTGGGCCACTATAGTCATTAACGTATTAATCACTTGATGAATTTGTAGCTAACTATTAGTAGTTGTTGGCTGGTTTGAAGAAGTTGGTCACTTCTAAGTGACACATCCTATGTGACCTGGAGGTTGCATTCTTGTCCCTGGTTCCTCCCTTGTCCTTCTGCTTCTGGTTGCTATGTGACAAACACTTTTCCTCTGCTACTTCCCTCTGACATTTGTAATTGTCCCTTGGAGCCAACTGACTATGTACCACC
>PVLD010033849.1:0-13248 GCA_004027595.1 Dinomys branickii | reverse complement strand
CTAACACCCAAAAATAGATGATCAGTACTGTTGATGCTGTATCTCTCTAAATTCATTTTTAAAATGTTAATTTTGTTAAATTTTATTTATAATTTTATGTCTTTATATTTTACAATTACAATTTTAGCTTCTAAAATCATATCCAACACTAAAGTACTCAGTAGTTTAAGAGTTACTTTTATTGAGGTGTAGCTGGACTGTATTAACTTAGGGCACAAACAATAGCATATTAAATTCCTGTGGGCAACTAAAACACCAGTGTGAGCTGAAATTGACCATTAGGCAGAGATTATACTATGAACACCTATTTTAATACTTCACCCATTGAAGATTTCTATTCCCAACTCAATCTATGAGTATGGATATAACACACATGTACATAGAATCCCTTTATGTCCCTGCCTGCAAGGACAGAACCTGCCTAACCACAACCCTAGATGCAACAATTTTTCATCCATGTGATCTTTTTCTCTTTACTATTTGACTCAATTAGTCATTTACTATTCACTTCACAAGGGAAACAGCATTCATAAAGACCTGAAGGTGGAAAGCACTTAGGACATGGAAGGAAGTTAAGAATGACCAGTAAGAACACAGCAGCACGAGATGAGCTCAAGGAGCTACTCACTGCACGCCAGGCACTGTTTGAAGTTCTTTAATGAACTAACTCATTGGGTTCTCCCATAACCCTGTGAGTTAGTGACGTTATCATCTGTGTTACAGACCAGGAAAGTTAAGTCATGAGTAATTACTTTGCCTCAAGCCACTGGTAGCAGATCAGTTTTTATTTAGAAACATGGAGACATTGTAAAAAGAGTATCAAAAGAACAAAATAGTAACTTAATTTGAACTTAGCATCTTGTTCCCCTTGAAGTATAAATTTAACACAAGGAATGACATAGTGATTGATGGAATGGTCAGTATATTCTGACGTAACAGAAAGCAAAGAAGTATCTGCTTCACTAAAGACAAACCTTTCGCCTCCCATTTACAACTTCTGTTAAGAAATAAATCACAGTAGTATTCCACATTTTATGATTACAAGTCATTCACTGCACTACGTGAGAGAAAAGAAGCAAATACTCATGATGGATAAAAAGTGAAAATAATTACTGGCAATTCTTTTGAACTATCAAAGCCATTTTTTTGCATAGTACTGGGAATTGAACCAAAGGCATCACAGTTTAGGCAAGTGCCTTATCACTGAGCTCCTCCCCCAGCCACTGATGCTAAATTTAATTAAGTATGTGAAGAAATTCCACTTAGATCTGTTTTAAAAGACAGTTAGTAGAGGCGGATGAGGTAGCTCACGCCTATAATCTCAGCCTTCAGGAGGCTGAGGCAGGAGGGTTGCTATGAGCTTGAAGCCAGCCTGGACTACACAATGAATTCAAGGCAGTGAATCCCTATATATTTTTTTGAAGACATTTGCAGAAGGTAATATGTCACATACTCTACTAGATACTGGGATAATAAAGATGAATGAAATATATAATACTAGAATAAAATTATTCAACTTTACAAGATGCTTCCTTCAAACATTCCTTAACCTAATCACTTGTGGAAGGTTTAAAAATCATCATGCAAAAATATTAAATGTAGGAAATTTTGTTTTTATCAGTTATGTTAGATTATAAGCAGGATCCATGTTCTATAAATTTAAATATAGTCATGTATGTGACTTTTCTGTGGCAACAGGAGCCAAACTGAGGGCCTCCCACATGCTAGGCACTCTACCCCTTGGCTACACCCTCAGACTTTTTGAGACAGGGTCTCGCTTTGTAGCCCAGGTGGGCCTTGAACTCACTATGTAGCCGAGGTTGGCCTCAAACTCGTAGCAATCCTCCTGCTGCAGCCTCCCGAGTGCTGGGATTATAGGTGTGCGCCACCTTGCCTCACTCATTCTCAGATTTTAATCTTACTGTATTCTAAAACGGTCTTCCTGTGCTACCCAGGCTGGCCTGGAACTTGCGGCCCTCCTGTCTCACTCTCCCCTGTTGCTGGGATTGCAGGTGTGTGCCACCATGCCAAGATGAATTAACTGTTAGGTATATATAAAAATTGAGAATGAATTTGAAATTCTAAGAAAAACCTTCATTTTAGTATTATTAACATGTATTTGGACTCGCTCAGTTTTTCTGATGTGGGCGTACACAACTATAAACTTCTCTCCTTGGGTTCCTTTAATTGTGTTCCTGTGTTTTCCTAGCATTATCTCTGATTCTACAAATGGTACCATTTCTTTCTTAATTTTTTTATTTGACCCATTGATGCTCACGATGTGCTATTTAATGTCCAGATGATTTCTGTTTGGACTTCTGTTTTATTGCTTTATGAACTGACAGTATACATGAGATGATTTCTGTTCTTTTGTATTTAAGCAGAACTTACAAACTAAAATGTGGTCTATTTTGGACAAAGTTTTGTTTGCTGCTGAGAAGGATGTGTTTTTTGTTATAGTAGGGCAGAACACTCTATAGATACCTATTAAATCCATTTGTTTGAAGCTCTGGTGCAACTGTGTTATTTCTTTGTTAATTTTGTTTAGTTGATATACTTGTGAAACTTGGGTTGAGGTTCCCACTATGATTGTGTTAGTGTTTACTTGATGTTTTGTGTCTAGTAGTGTTTTACAACACTGGATATTAAACTGTTTGCACCACATTTTGGTGCATATATATTCACATTGTTACACCTTCCTGTTGAACTATCCCCTTACTAATACGTAGTGACCTTCTTTGCTTTTTCTGAT
Organism: Dinomys branickii; assembly: GCA_004027595.1. NCBI lineage: Eukaryota > Metazoa > Chordata > Mammalia > Rodentia > Dinomyidae > Dinomys > Dinomys branickii. The sequence goes on along the minus strand of PVLD010033849.1, from coordinate 10,496 downwards.
CAGTTTTAGGTTGAAGTATACATTGTCTAAGAATAAGGCTGCTACCTCTCTTTGTTTGTGGGGGTCGTGGTGCATGGAATACTGTTCTCCATCTTATGAATGGAAGCTCTGGAGCCATTTTGTTGCCTTGTTTTGTCACGTTTCCTCTTCAGTTTTGTGCTGAGAATTGAGGTCAAAAAGAGAGAAGACACTTTGTTGTTGGTATGATGAACTCTTCAGTTACTTTCTATTTTCCTGTGATATGATTTGTCTACTGACTTTAATTGGATCAGACCCCGTCCTTCTCTTATAGGGAGAGAATTTCTACTGGATATAACAGTGTCTACATATCTGACCATCAATCACACTTCAGTGCCCCTTACAGACTACACTGTCATTAGCAGTTAGTCTGGGATGTGGAGGGAGAAGGGAAGAAAAGAAGAAAGGGAAAGGGAAAGGGAAAGGGAAAGGGAAAGGGAAAGGGAAAGGGAAAGGGAAAGGGAAAGGGAAAGGGAAAGGGAAAGGGAAAGGGAAAGGAAGGGAAGGGAAGGGAAGGGAAGGGAGTAAGACAGCTGAGAGAAAAGGGAGATACGATGTTACTAAGTAAGCAGTATGTCAAACGTGGACGTATTTTAATAGCTAGAGTAAAGGGCTAGTGTTGAGGGGGTCAAGAGAATAATGTTGAATGTGGGAGAAATGTAATTGCAGATGGAAAGAAATATAATTAAAGGCTGAGGGAAGCTGTAGAGTTGTCAGTGACTGTTTTGGCCACTTTTCTCTCATTGCTGAGAGACAAAATATCTGACACGCACAATTAAAGAAGGAAAGGTTAATTTAGCTCACAGTGTGTGCAGGTTTCAATCCATACTTGGCTGGTTCCAAGGCAGAGTGGCACATGGCAGGGGAGCAGCAGTTCATGGCAGGGGAAGAGAGGAAAACAGTAAGAGCAAAAGGGCAGGAGCAGAAAGGTCAGCCTCTTTCCTTGCCTTATACTGTGTGCAGGCTCCCTGCCCCAGGGCAGCTGTAGCACTCACATCCAAAACCCCAGCACTGGAGCATGAATCAATCCAAAACTCTAGAAGCGCGCCCATGACTGCATGAGGCTTTTGGGGGACATCTAGACACAACCCATAACAGTATCATTAATGTACCTGTAGTCAGTTTTGTTTGGATCTTCTAGCCACAATTCTGTTAAGGGTAACCTAATATAGGCATTATCAGTACCACTGAAGTTAAAGCACTGATCTATTATTTTCTTTTGTACATATACAGGCTGTTGCTGAATATACAGCCTATGAAAGGTAGAGAAGATGTGTGCGAAGACAAGGGAATACAGAACATAAGGAAGAGCAAAGAAAGAAGGTTAAAAAGAGAATAGCTAAAGATCAAGAGAGAACAGAATAAAGGAAAAAATTTAAAACATAGAAATAGTATAATAAAAAGTAATACTGATAAGGAAGCAAGAACCAAAGAAAAGAAATACAAATCTAAAGAGTGAACCCAGGACAAACAAGCAAGGATACAGCCCCCCCATACCATAAAGTCAGCATCCACACAGTTCCCTTTTGATTGTAGTCAGAGTGCACTTTCAGGCTGTTAAGTTGGTTTTCCCCCTACCCGTGGGCTGCTTTTCAGCCTCCCAGGGTGGTGAGGGTTATCAGACTCTCTGGAGCTACCTCCTGATTGCAAGCTATCATTTGGGTGTGGCCAACAGCAGATCTTTGTCTCTGTCCCAAGACTTGACCACCTCAATTAATTTGGGAAGAACAGGAAGTAAAGTAGTTTGCCTGGGTACCTGGTTCTCCAGCAATTCCCACTGCTCTTGCTGCTGTGCAAATCCCTGCAGGGTCCTTCTGCCAGTATGTCAGAAACCCTCTGTCGCAGGCAACTCCATCTGACCTGAGCTCAGCCCTTTATCCACCTGATCTGAAAGCACTGCTCTCCAACCCAGACTTGGCAGTCTCCTTTGACCATGCAGGGTAGTGGGTGATGGACAGCATTTCTGTTGCCTTGGTTCTTATTAGAGCTTGAGGAAATATCTGGAAAGTGCCTGCTCTGGACTGGTCACTGATTTTCTCCACCTTCCCGTGTCTCCAGGAATGCGATCCGTACTCCCTGTGCTGGGATTGGTGCTGCCTGCGGTTCACAGCATCAGCCTCTTTCTGCCTAGGGCTGGGGGCTTCCCTCTGTCAGTGGGTGGTGGGTAGGATGGTGTGGGGACACAGTTTCCTAGTGCTTGGGAGAATAATGGGAGAGAGAGATTACCTGTTTTTGTGTAGCTGTCTCTCCTTTTCTCTGATTGCAGGGTTTCCCTGCAGCCACGGTAGCAGTTTACTCCCACCCTGGGCTTCCTCTTCCGGGTTGGAGGGAGTTTCCACAGGGAGCCTATCTTTGGAGTCAGCCTCTGCAGCACTCACTGTCCCTTCCCTTGGGCTGTCAGAACCACTTCTAAGAAGTCATGTGTTTGATGGATGTAGGGGTGTAGGGAGAGGTGCAAACCACTGGTGGCCCCACTTTTTCAACAACTCAGATATTTCTTTCTATCTAGAAGAGTTCTCTTTCAGGTTAATTTTCCCTACATGGGTGTGACGGCCTCCCCTACTTCAGACTACTTGTATTAGCTGGTATCTGTCCTCAGAGTTTCTCCAATGCATCTCTCTCTCTTATTAGCCATGTTAGGATCCTTTTTCCATTATTTTTTATTTTGAGACAGGATCTCACTAAGTCACTGAGTTACTCAGGCTCAAGTCTGTGATCTTCTTACTTCAGCATTTGAGAGTATTAGGACTATAAGAGAACACCACCATTCCCAGTTTAAGCACAGATTTTAAGATACTTTTATGTAAAGCTTCAAAAACAGGGTAAATCATAAATTGTCCATAATTGAGAACCTTTACTTAAATTAAAAACCAAATTTAGCCAAGTGCGGGAGCACATGTGTAAAACTCCAACTACTTGGAAGACTGATGCAGAAGGATCACAAGTTTGAGGCTAGCTTGGATAACTTAGCAAGAATCTGTCTCAAAATAAAACAAAAAGGGTTGGGAATGTAGTTTAGTAGTCATATGCTTCCTAGCATAACTAAGGGCCCTGGATTTAATCCCCAATACTAGCAAGGAAGAAGGTGAAGCACCCCAAATTTTCCAGCAAAAGTCACAAACTATGAGTCTGAAGGTATTTTAGGCATATTTCAGCATGGTCCTGTGATGGGGTAAATAATCTATTTAAAGATCCTCATTTTTGATAGTAGTAGAAAACATTTCATACATGTTAAAATTATTTGGTGGTCTATAAAATGGTCAATGAATACTTGTTAGAATTTTTTGGAAGGTTAACATCATCTAAATCATACTAATCACAAATCATTACACATTCACACACTTACCCAAGATTCATGGTATAATACTGTCAGTAGATACATTGCATAGTCATAGTTCTGTCTCTTTAAAGGGCATCTTTAAAAGAGAAAGAGGAAGGTAGTCACAATTCTAGAAATTCAGTATAAAGAATTTGCAAAACATACAATATATTCTCAGGAATTCTCTTTGCTTTTGGGAAAATTCTTATACTAAAAAGATAGTCTACATATTTAAATACTTAAGGATATTGATCACTGGCATTTTGTATTTTGACTTCATCACTAGCAGTGTTATTTCTGTATGATAATAGCCTTATGGTATTTTAAACATAACTGTTCAATCCAAAATTCCTTTACCATCTCAGTGCTAAGAATTTGCACATGCATATCTAATGACTTCATTTTAAAAGCAGGCTGTGGAACAAAACAGAAAAACAGACAAACTAGGCATGATGTTGTGTGCTTGCAGTTCTAGCTACTTGGACAGCTGAGGCAGGAGAATCACATGAGTCCAGGAGTTGAGGGGCAAGCCTGGACAACACCGTGAGTCTGTCACCAAAGGGGAAAAAAAGGCCAAAACTCCCAAACAAACAATCAGGTGCATGGCCCCTACTTGCAATCCTGGAACTGAAGGAGAGAGAAAGATCACAAATTCAAGTCCCGCCTGAGCAATTTAACAAGACCCTGAGCAACTTAACAAAACTCTGTATGAAAATAAAAAATAAAAAGGCCGGTGTATCTAAAGGATCATCTTTATTTCCCTAGAGCAGATTCTCCTATAGACAGTGCTGTATGGTTGTTGCAATTTTTAAATGAACTAATATCCTAAAATTAGGTAAAACTTCTACATACGTTTGAGGTGGCACTTTTAGGATAGTAAAATAATAGAAAAGAAAGCAGCAACTGCTTCTAATGTTTTTAAATATTAAATAAAACAGTTACTTAACAAATAACTTTAACTATGCTGTTTATTATTAGTTCATTTGTACTAGATGTGGTGGCACATACCTGTAGTCCTAGCAATCAGAAGGCTGAGGCAGGGGGATTATCAGAAGTTCAAGGTCAGCCTGGGCTAGAGTGAATTCAAGGTTATCCTGAACTACAGAGATTGATCCTCTTGTCTCAGCTTCCTGAGGGCTGGAATTACAGGCATGTGCCATTATGTTGGCATGGAACTGTTCTTTAACTTTAATGAAAATCATCTAATTTATAAGCTCATATACAATAGTTAATGCTATTTCTGAATGTCTAAGCTCTAAAATTCTGCTTATTTACCAAAGTACCTTGATAAAGTTCCACATATAATTTAACAATTTTAATTTTGAACTATGAGATTTACATGTTTTATAAAAACCTGTTTCAAGGAAAACTTATTCTATTTTATGGAATGAGGTATTGCCTGATTTTAGAATTACAAAGTCAATTAAGAAAACAAAAAACTCACCTATTTAAGCAGTAATCACTAGCAAAACATACATTTTTTTTGGTCTTTTACCATTTTTCAAGTTTTTTACACATGGATATATGAAAATCAAGATTAAAAACAACAATAAAAATCTGGGCATGGTGGTGCGTTGGGAGGCTCAGCAGAAGAATTATGAGTTTGAGGCCAGTCTGAGTTACATAGAGCGGTCAGGGGCAGTCTTAACTACACGGGGGGACCTCTCAAACAAACAAACCAACAAACGCCCCCAAAACCAGCAACAGATAAACTCAAAAACAAAAAAGCAAACCAGAACAATAACATGGGAACTTCTCTGCATAAATAAAGATCACGGTAAAAAAAAAAAAAGTAGGTTGTGTATGGATACAAAGCTACAAACATGAATTACAAAACTTCTCCAAATAAGTTGACTTAATAAAAGACTATTTCTACTGCCAATACAATTTCTCTAAAAAGGACCGCCAGGGAGTTTCAGGGGAATAAAGAAGCACATGCCCAGCCTGTTTAATTCTTCATTCTTTACCTATCTGTTTTGATGGTGAGCACATCTGTGGTCTTGCAGTATCGGTCTCCCACAAGTTTAATTAATTTCTTCTTTGCATGATCATCTAAATTCAAACTGGAACATTTTACCTAAAAACATAAGAAAAAATTATATCACATAATTTGTTTACTGAAAAAATTAGCAATGCTATCTATATTAACATTAAACCCAATAAAATGTTTTTCAAACTCCTTCCTATATAGAGTTAGCAGTTGGCAAGCATTGAAACTTCATCTTACCTATGGAAAGGAAAACAAAGAGGGAAGAGAACATTCTATTTGAAATTCTTTGAAAGTTCTGGGCTTGAGCACTTTTCCTGAAAAAGACTAACAATATCTCTTAAACAAATGAAATTACAGTGCTATTTCACCAAAACAGTTAAACTCAATGAACTGTGTTAGCAAGGCTATCCTATAGCTATAAATAGATGATATAATTTCTACCATGGAAATATGAGACCTGTATCACTGCAACTGGTTCAGTATCATTTATTTTTCACATTTCTTTTTTTTTAGTACCGGGAATTGAACTCACAATCTCGTGCTTGCCAGGCGGGTGCTGTGCCACTGAGCTACATTCTTGGCCCTGGTCGTTTATTTTTTAAAAGCTACAGGTATCTCTTGTGGGATAGAATACTGCATTAGAGAAGAATCAAAGCATTTGAGTATTGCAGCTCGACATTTTTCAAAAATTAATACTAGTTTAATAGGCTATTAAGTTCTTTTTTTGTAAAAAGGTTATTTCACTTGAATACATTTAAGAAATGCTGTTACCTGGATTCTTTATAGTAATTCTTCTCAGAGCACTTTTTAGGGTTGATATGTAAATGTTCCTCAAATTTATTTGATCCTACATTCTACTTTCAAATTCATGAAATAAGTCTTCCTTAACACACATTTTGGGAAATACTGAACTAGATCAATATATCTTTTAATTTGCTGATAATTATGGCATGGGCTGAAGGTAATGTGTGTACTTATGAGTAGGTTTGACACAGGATAAAAGTAAAGCACTTTATTTGTCCAGTTTTGGTTACTGTAATGAAACACCAAAGCTGAGAACTTTAAAAAGAGGTTAATTTAGCTCAGTTCTGGAGGGCATAGCACTAGCATCAAAATGACAAATGTGTGTATTTGGAAGCAATTACCTCACAAGAAAGAAAGCCACAGAGCCATTCAGGGTAGCAACTTGCTTTGTAGAGAACTCACTCAAGGTCCCTTAGTCCCTCACAAGGGCAGCATCCAAATGGCCTAGGGACCTTCCACTAAGCCCCGCCCCCGCAAACATCATACCCTGAGGACTAAGAGCCCAAGGCCTAAGCCACTCCAAATCACAGCAAGCACAGATTAATTTTTCCATAGAAAGCATTAAGAATGAGAAAGATTTCCTAGAGAAGAAAAAAACGCTACATGGGATTTTAAAATCAGTCTCATCTGGTTCTTCTCATCAGCTTCAATAACCCTGTACTTGCGGGACACTATGGCATAGTAGCCTATTTATCTGCTCACTTTCTCCAAAGATATGAAAACTTTCAAAGAAAAGAAAATGTCTTTTCTTTTGTATGTATTTCCTTCTTGGCAATAGTCTAGGACTTCAAAAGTATTCAATAGGCATTTGCTGAATGAATACATAATTTAAAAGTGTTAGATATGGTGGCACACACCTGTAGTCTCAACAGTAGGAGGCTTGGGCCAGGAGGGTTCAAGTTTGAGCCCAGCCTGGGGAACTTAACGTGACTCTATCTCAAAATAAAAACAAAACAGGTCTGAGGATGTAGCTTAGGGTGAAGTTCCTGGATCCAGTCCCACCACTACAATAAAGGAAGGAAAGAAGGAAGCAAAGAAGGGAGGGAGGGAGGGAGGCGGGGAGGGAGAAAGAGGGAAGATGGAAGGAAGGAAGGAAGGAAGGAAGGAAGGAGGGAAGGAGGAAGAGAATGGGGAGAAGGGGAAAGGAAGGATAAAAGATATGAAGGAAAAATATATTGCTTTTAAAAAGCATGGCATTTAAAATTTTTTTTGAAACAGAAATAGAAAATATATATAAAATAAACTCTTGAACACAGGTAGTAAGAATACTAACTTTAAATATCAATCCAATGCCTTGTTCACATGCTGTAGACAATGTGAGTTACTACAGTCCTCTGGAAACAACAGGTATCAACAATCATACATACAAAAACTAAGGATACCCACCACCCTGGAACTCGGGATTGAACCTGCAGTCTTCACACTGAGCTGTGTCCTCAGCCTGCTTTTTATTCTCTGAGACAGAGTCTTGCTAAGTTGCCATGATGGGCTTCCACTTGTGATCCTCCTACCACAGCCTCTGAGAGCATAAGTTGTCTTTAATTCCAAACTACTTTTATAAACATTTAGAAAACAACACTACTTTACTTCTCTGAATTTATAATTCTGAGAATCTCTAAATAATATTTTAATACTACTTGTTACCATCACTATATTACCTTAGTCATGCTTTACCCTTAACTACACACCACCACCCACAACACCCTCACTGAACCGCAACAGACTGCTCAGACTGGATGTAGTCTAAAAGGGCACATGGGAGTCAGGCTTTAGACGAGCTACAACATAGTAGTTGAAGCATGTTAGTGGTAAGGAACAGGACAGGATGGAAACATGATATAAAAACTGACTCCTGGGGAGACTAAAAATGGCAGGGTAGTAACCAGCAGCAATATATAGGCCCCCTGGGACCTGGAATGGAGATAGCCATCTCATGAAGAGAAAAAAGAGAAGCTAGAGAAACAGAACACAACATATTAGACCCTGTCTCAAAAAGACCAAAAAAAAAAAAAAAAAAAAAAGACACTCTACAAACTGCACTCAGTTACCTAGGACTGAGCCAGAGAACTACTATAGAACAACTATATTACAGGGTTTTTTGTGTCTAAGTTACTTTCTTGTTGCTGAGACAAAATACCCAACACTCTCAAGTTAAGCGAGGAAAGTTTTATTTTACAGAGGTTTCACTTCATAGTTGGCTTGCTCCAAGGCAAGGTGGCATGGCAGAGAGGCATCACAGAGAAATAGTTCATGGCATCCAGAAGGCACTCCCTTTTATCCTTTCCATGCTACCCACCCTTTGGGTGGTGCCACCCACACCCAGGGTGGACCTTCCCATTATTCACACCCAGAACTATGCCAAACCAATCAGTGGATTATTTTAGTACCACACACCCTTAATTCCAGCAGCACATACTTAATTCTAGCATCACACCCTAGATCCAGCCACCTCTGAAAAGTCCCACCTATGATCACGTGAGAATCTTTTGATGGACATCTAGACACTCCATCACAGCAACTTGTTATGAGACATACACAAGAGACAGTCGTGGCCAGGTTGGAGGTTTGACAACAGATCTCCCCAAGAAGTTTAAGCCTCCAGGAAGGACACAGGCTGATCATGTGTGGCTTTCAGAGGAGGAAGGGTTTTGAAAGTGCTGGTGTAAGACCAGTGGACAGTGGGAACGTCCTTACTGCTGCACGCAACCCACACACAAGAACTAAGAGGTCTGTTTGATTTCCCGACCTTCCAATGAGAACAGGGATACACCTAGTCTTAGATGACTGCTGAAGGCTGGGATGGTTAGACAGAGGGGTATATGGAGCTGGGGGAGCGAGTGGTAACTCAGGGTGCAAAGAGAGGCATAGCGACTGGGAGCTACTAGAGTAACTACAACCTTGGGGTAGACACCATGGACCGACCATACCCACAGTAGCTATTAGTTCTTTATTTTTCCTTTGTTGTTTTTCAGATAGTCTTGCTATGTAGCTTAGGCTAGAGATGAATATGTAGGACAGGGTGGCCTGAAGCTCATGGGATCCTCCTGTCTCAGCCTCCTGAATGCTGAAATTGGCTTATGGTATATCAATACCCAGTGATTAGCTTTTATGGTATATCAATAACATGCATGGCAATATCTGGATTGCCTCTGTGTCATTAGTAATAGAGACCTGAGTACTGGGCCAAATACACAGTAGCCTATGCTTTCAAATGAAGAAGTGCTTAGATTCTGGGACAGAGCGAAAGGCCAATACTTATCCACAGCCAGAGTGCATCACTGAAAAGCAGACACTAACTAATGAGATCTCCATATTAGCAAGGAAGTCTTCCCACTATGATCAACTTGCAATACTCAGCACAAAAAATAAAACAAAAACTTGAGAGGGACACAAAAACTCCCAACCTTGCAAGAGTTGATCCACGGGAAATTGGTGGGGAGGAAATGTAAAAACACAGCATAGAATTATATGAAGACATAGAAGAGAAAAAAAAAAACGAGTAAGGTTCTTGGGAAGCTCAAGAAGATATAATTAAACAATGGACTCAATATACAAAATGATGAATGAGTTTAAAGAAGACACTAAGAAAAAGCTAGCCGAACCAAAGAAAGCATTACAAACATGAATGACCAGTTTAGCAAAGGATGAAGAGTCCACGAGAAGATCCTAAACAGAAACCCCAGGGATTAAAGACTACTGATAGTATGGGCAGTGGAAGGGACCGTTAGAACACTGTCAAAACTAGAAGGCGGAGCTGATGTCAGGTGAACAGTTATTTTGAGATAACTTAAAAACAGAAAGAGAACATGAAAAATGGAGCCGACAGCTGCTGAAGATACAAAAAGGAGTAAGATTAATCTGAATTCGCAAAAAACTGGAGGACAGCACAAATGACATAAAAAGTTTACAGAAATAGGAGTAGAAAACTTCCCAAATATGGGCGAAGAATTTGACATACAGACCACCAAATAGCCACAATCTCTTGTGGAAAGGAATCTCTCCACAGCACATCATAGCCAAAATCTCAAAAGCTCAATATAAGGATTTTTTTTTCCTTTGAGACAGGCTCCCACCATGCAGTTCAGGTTGGGCTTGAACTCACAACAATCCTATCTCAGTATCTCTGAAATCTCCACATGGAGCGTGGTTCATGCAGTTGTTTGTCTTTTAACCGCAGGAACACACCCCACGCCTGGTACACCCTTGAGAGAAGATAAAAATGAGAGTGAAGAGCCCTGGCCCGCTCCTCTTCCTCCTCCTCTTCTTCCTTCCCTTCCATCTGGGGCTCAGACAGAAGATCCCCTTATCAAAGATTGCTCAGACAGGCTGTGCTTCACAGAGAGCCCATAGGGATATGTGCATTTC
>PVLD010033848.1:0-13249 GCA_004027595.1 Dinomys branickii | reverse complement strand
TCCCCAGTACTGCCAAAAAAAAAAAAAGAAAAAAAGTCCTTTTAGGGCTGGGGATATAGCTCAGTGGAATAAGTGGCAAGCAGAAGGTTCTGAGTTCAATCCCTAGTACCGCAAAAAAAAAAAAAAAAAGAAATAAAAATAAGGCACATGATAACCTGTATTTGCTGTTCTATGTTGTTTTAAAGTCAACAATCTCTTTTATGAGTTATGGTCTGCACATGTAGCACATGGTAGAGCATGCGCTTAGCACATGGGAGGCCCTGTATGAAATGCTCAACACCTCATCTCCACCATCACACACAGAGAAAAAGAGGTATCATGGAATAAGGGAATGAATGAGCAAGTACAAAATAATCCACAGCCTTAGTACCCCAAGTGTGGTCCAGAGAACCAGCACCATCAGTACTACTTGAGAGATTTAGAAATATAGAATGTCTGTCTCATTCTGGACCTACTGAATGAGAATCTGGAGTTTTAACAAGATTCTCGGCTGATTTATATGCACTTTAAAGTTTGAAAAGCAGTGCTCCACTGTGTTTCATCATGATCTCCTTTTCTTCACTTTGTGTCCAAATGGCTTTCATTTGACTCTGCCATTTTAGCACACACCAGAACCTAGGAAACCTAAGTGGTAAAGCTACTAATGCTTAGCGTATGCCTACTATGTGCAAGTGTAGCCCACTGAGACTGCACATATAAAGGAGGGTTAGCATAAGAGTATTTTTTTTTTTTTTTTGCGGTACTGGGGATCGAACTCAGGACCCTGTGCTTGCTAGGCAAGCGCTTATTCCACTGAGCTATATCCCCAGCCCCCAGCATAAGAGTATTACAGAAGCATTGCAACATTAGGACATCTATACATCTATACTGTATAATGGAAGAGTTGTTTTTAATTACACACTAATCTGAAAGTTTCTCTGTTCACTCAAAGGAATAGAGTATAGAATTCTTCCTGTCTCATAATGCAAGGCAGAATGAAGAAAATCAAAAAGGAAGGAGCAGGAGACGGGGAGAGAGAAGAAAGGAGGGAGAAGGGGAGGGCGCAGGGGGAGGAAAAGGGAACATTGGAGATGAGACGGCAAGTAATCTACAGCAGGCACTTGGTGTCCCCTACTGGAAAGCATGTCTTAGCAATCTGATGAAGATCCCCTATTAAAAACCTGCATGTGGAGCAACTGTAGACAGGAAGACCAAAAATTTTGGTTAAGGAGTATTAAAAGCTCTCCTCAAATAAAGTGAACTATGCACCTCAAAACTGGAATGAAGACTAGGCACAGTGGTACAGTGGTGTAACTACAACTACTTGGGAGGCTGAGAGGGAAGATCGCAAGTTCAAAACCAGCCTGAGTAATTGCTCTGGAGCCTATCACAAAATTTAAAAGAGGGTTGGGGAATGTAGTTCATTGTCAGTGGTGGAGGTCTGTCTATTATGTGTGAGGCCCTGGGTTCTATCCCCAGCATCTCAAAAATACAATGAAAAGCATCAATGAAGCTAGATGTTGTGGGGAAAAATTCATAGGACAGGGATCAATCTCCCTTTCCTGGTTCCTCTAGAATTCCTCTCTCCTAGTGGGGAATTGAAAACTAATATCAGAAGCCTTTGTTATGGTAGTGGTAGGCATTTATTTATCAATATACTTATTTACATTTTGAAAGTTATTCAATTAATTATAGCACATGGTAAACATTTCTCATACTGCACAAGTTCAGTCACTCTCAATAAATATTTTCTGATGCCTTACAATTGCCAATTAAAGATTATTTTAAATATTCCAATCAAAGATAGCAATGAAGGATTTCCCTTAATAGAAAAATACCTGAACTGAGCACTCTTGAAAATAACTAGTGTCAGAAATCTAGTATTCAAAAGACACAGACCATGGGCAGCATTGAGGGTCATAACTCAGTTGTAGAGCACTTGCCTAGTATGTGCAGGACCCTGGGTTCAATCCCCAGGACAGGAAAAAAGAAAAAATAGGACCAGTTAACAGTCTGCCAAACTTGACTGACTGAATACGCCAATTGCACCTATGGTGAAAGGGAAAGAAAATGACTTCTTTGGAACAACTGAGAGAATGATGGATGCAGCAGAAAAGGAAAAGGGGAAAGAAACACAATGTAAGAGTCACAGTAAGAAGATGTGTAGAGGTCTGACCCTGAGCATAAGGCGGGGAAGAGAGCATCACGAGAATATGTGAATGTGTTTGTTCCCATCTAAAAAGAAAATTCCATCTACCTTAGACAGCGCCATGGCTAGGTAAGTCTGTATCATCTACTTAATCAGATAGGCCAACTGGTATCTTCAACCTTTTTGAAAAGCTTGAAGTCAAGGCCACATCCAGGACTAACATAAGTTGTTCCCTGGCTATCTGCTTGGTAACGCTAGTCAGTTGTTTAACTCTGGATGAGCAGATTTCATGTCAGTTAAAGGAAGTGCTGTAATGTGGGTAAATCGTCAATTTATCACATAACCAAGTACAACCAATTAGATTAACAGGAGCTATATCCTTGAACTGAAGCCAGACGGGGCCATGTAGAAGTGGCTTTTGTCTGGAAAGAACAAAGAAACTGAACAATGCACTTAGATCTCTGCTAAAGAGACATTAAGACAAACCAAGGGATTTTATACGTGCTTTGTTCGTTTTCTAAGACATAACAGATAATTTTAGAACCTAAAATCCTATTCTAAATGTAGTAATAACTGACACCCGCCAACTTTGGAAAAATGAGTTTTATCAGAGTAATTAAATGTTTTGCTTTTATTTACTTAATTAGTATTTATTTATCTATCCTGAGGCAGGGTCATGCTATGTAGCTCAGGCTGGCCATGAACTTGTGATCCTCTTGCCTTAGCTTCTCAAGTGTTAGCATTACAGTTGTGTACCACCATGCCTAGCTTTCAATTTGTCTATTATTTTTGGATGTATAATTAGTACTCTGCCAACTTTGTTGCTTTTCTTAAAGAAATATAAGTTCATAAAATTGTAACATTCTGATATGTAATTATAATTAAATGTTTATCATAACTGATAATTCAGATACAGTTTTGTTTATTTGGTTATTCTGATAGCTCTAAGTAGAGAACAAATTTTAATTTTTGTTCATTCAACATTAAATCTAAAAAGTAAACAGAACCATTAAAGTTATTTTTCAATTCTTTATTTGTTTAACAGAGCACATTAAAAGAGAAGATGAAGAGCAGACCATAAATGTCTTGAAGACCCGATATAATGTGCTTAATTATCAGTATTGTGGACTCAAACGGGATGCTGTCCCACATATTTTACAGTATTCTTTTTAAGACTAATGAGATCATGTATGTAACTCTATGTAAATACACACTTTAATTAATTCATTCATTTATTTATTGGTACTGAGGGTTGAACCCAGAGCCACACTCATCCTGGGCAAGGCACATCTCTAGTCCAGTATATACTTTATATGCTAGAAAATTAAGTAACTGCTAATTTATTGATTTCATTTTTTAGTTTAGTTAGGACTCTCAAAATACTACAGTACTTTGGCCTGGTGGTGCACAGCTGCTATTATGACACTGAGAAGTGAAGGCAAGAGGATCCAAAGTTTGAGCTTGGGCAACTCGGTGCCTTAATGAGTCCCTGTTTCAAAGGCAGGGTAGCTGGGAATGCAGCTCGGTGTAAAGGCCCTGGGTTCATGCCCTAGTACTGAAAAAAGTTACTTCACTGTTTGCATATGAAAAATTTTAGCTTGTGTTATTATTTTATTTTTATTTTTAGTTCTTCTTTTCTTTCCTTCCAATTTATTGAGTTTTTCCTAGGAGTTCAAATAGTCAATGCCTATGCTGATGCTAGTGGTAGTAATGTGATAACACCTAACCTTAAAACCATTGCAAATTACTGTAAACACACACTGACTCCTCCAATACGTGCACTGTTACATGTCAAATATAATTGGAAAATAGTTTGATTGTTCAATGTTCTTGTATTTTTAGTGTACTACTTTATATCTTATACTACAAAACTATAGACTAAAAGACTACAGACTGTAAAGCCACTAGTCTTTATATATCTGTATGGTCCATATCTGCTTAGTACAGTGGCTAGAAATACAGAATGAATGAAAATAATACTCTTAGAAAGATATTCAGACAAAGAATGTTTCATTCGTGATGTTTCCATCCTAAGTATCTTATCTATAGGATCTTAATGAAAAGAAATCTTAAAAAATCCTTCTTTTTTGAGACAGTATCTTGCTATGTACCTTAGGCTGACATCAAACTCTCTATGTAGCTCAGGGTGGGCTCAAACTCATGATCCTTCTCCCCCAGACCTCCAAGTTCTGGGATTACAGGTATGTATCATCATGCCCCATTTAAATTCTTGTAAAAATTAACAAAAGTTTGAGATTCTTTCACCATATATAATACTGAAAAGAAGGCAAAAAATAAAAGTAACCTAAAATGAAACTATTGCCTTTGATTTAGGAAAGGTAGACAGGCAATTGCAAAACTTGGAAGGATACTTGTAGTAGTCAGCTTTTAGTCACTGTAACAGAATATCTGGCACATGCTACTTATGAAGAAGATTTTTATGTAGCTCACAGTTTGGGAGTTACTAACCCTAAATGGAATAGTATGGGCTCTAAGGCAAAGGCCTCACTCTAGATGGAAAATGGTGTCCCACATACACAAGAAGGATCATGTGGTAAGCCAAGAAACAAATATCTGGGTGGGGTCAGGCTCTGGCTTTCATAAAAATTGTTTTGTGAAAACTAATAAGGAGCATTACTTTTTGGGAGCACACTCTGACCCAAGAATATCCCCTTTAGGTCTCATATGCCAAAGGTTCAACCATCTACAGTCAGCTAATTAAACTACCCATTTACTTAAGCATGAAGGAAGAAAATTGTGAAATGGAAGAGGAGGAACACATCTTAGAGACAAGCCAACCAAAACTCTTCATCTTACAGATAAAAAAAAAATGGAGACCCAAGGGGGAAAGTAATTTTGGTAAGTAGTGACACTAGCCTAGAAAACTGGATCTTATGATACATGGGCCTGTGGTCCTTCCACACTGCCATGGTTCCGAGAAGAAGTCAGAGACAAGTAGGGAATTTGTAAGAAATCCCATGTGCTTGAATAGTACTTTATAAAATACTGTCATATCCATTATCCCATTTGATTCTTGAAATATTGCTCAGAGGGTTTGAGCAGCATGTGTGATTATCCTCATTTTGACTGAGGCTCTGAGCTATCTTGATTCACCTAAGACTACTTATTAAGAAGTAAAAGCTTAGGCCTAAATCATTTGTCCATAAGCTCAGTGCTTGTTCCATTGTGATATTTTGTTAATCCATTCAAGTTGGTAGAATGCAAGGCAAAGGAAAATCTTCTACAATCATGTCTCTCTTTCACTCCTGGTGAGCCACTCTGCTTTTCCTCTGAGCTTTGGAAAATACCATGTCTCCCCATCCCCAACCTTTTTTTGTTCCTGTACTAGGGATTGGATCCAGGAGTACTGCACCACTGAGGTGCAGCCCCAAAACTTTAAATTTTTAAAAAAATTTTGAGGCAGGTTCTCGCTAAATTGTCCAGGCTAGCCTTGAACTTGAGCTCTTTCTGCCTCAGCCTCTCTATAGTTGGGTTTATAGGTGTGTGCCACTGTGTCAGGAAGTCCTGTCTTTAGCTTATTGGGTGAACAATTTGTCTAGAGATTAGAACTGTATTTATACAGTCACATAACTGATGTAACCACTTAATATCCAACTCATACTGTTACTAACCCCGGAAACACTACTCTGGGTCTCACCTTGTATCCTACATAATCCTATCCTGTATATATCTGAAAATCAACAAGCATGGGGACATTTTTGATCTCCATATAATACAGAGGCAAGTGTAGAGTATGAGTATTGAATACAACCAGCAGGTGAGGCTGTGAAATAATTTTCACTTCAGACTCATTAGCACATTAAGGTATCTTTGTTCAATAAATACATCAGGAAATATGGTTAACTTTTTCCTGAATACTATCAGAACAACAACGATAAAATTATGAGGTAATATTTTTTCAATAATATCCTATATTAAACGCATTACTCTCAAGGACTTTTTAAAAAGTCTGTTAATTGGATCTGATTTTTCTTTCTACTGGAAGCATAGCACATTCAAAAAGCGTATACATGGTAAATGTTCAGCTTATTGCATTTGGCATAAAAGGATCACACCCCTGCTCACCAGCTAGGACAGTAAATAAAACCTGACCAGTAGCCCAGAACAAGATAATATGTATATTTCCCCTCACCCTGAAGGCGACTAATATGCTGCCTTTTAACACTGTGGCTTAGCTTTGCCTGCTTTTTATGCTCTGTGAAAGTGGAATCATATGGGATATAAACATTTGTTTCTAAAACCCAACATTGTATTTATGAGATTAACCCCTACTGTGACATGCACCTGTCATTCATTTTTGTTGTTATATATATTCTGTTTGATTTGCTTATTCATTCTCTTATTAGTAGACTTTTCAGTTCCTTCCATTTCAGAGACATTATGAATAAAATTTCTGTGAATACTCTTTTGTGTGACTTTTGGTGCAATAGATATTTTTAATATATTTCGAAGTAAAATTGCCTATGTTGAGGGAATGTGTATGCTGAGTTTTAGCAGGTGCTTCCAGTTTTCCGAAGTGACTGTATCCACTTATACTTCCACTAGCAAGCTATTAATATTCTAGAACCTCCACATCTTAACAATACTTCATAATGTCAGTCTTGAACATCTCAGCCATTAAAGTGAGTATAAAGCCGGGTGTGGTGGCGCACGCCTGTCATCCCAGCACTCAGGAGGCTGAGGCAGGAGGATCCTTGCAAGCTCGAGACCAGCCTGGGCTACAAAGTGAGCTCAAGGCCAGCCTGAACTGCGCAGCGAGACCCTGTCTCAAAAGACAAAGTGAGTATAGAGTATAGTAGAGTGTGATAGAGTCTTATGCTTTTAATTCTCATTAAACTGCTCACCTAGGCGGTTGAAAATTTTTACATATTTTATTGGCCCTTGTGACCATCCCATTGTGTAATACAAGCCTTTTGCTGTTTGTTTTTTAATTGATTCATCTCTCTTATGATCTATAGGATTTTTTTTTCTTTTTTACATGTTCTGGTTTACACTCCTTTGTAAATTATAGCTGTTGCAAATACTTTCTCCCATTGTGTAGCTGATCTTTTCAGTCACTCAGTTGTGTCTTTTGTAGAAGTTCTTAATTTGAATATTAGCCCTATGT
Source organism: Dinomys branickii (assembly GCA_004027595.1). Taxonomy (NCBI): domain Eukaryota; kingdom Metazoa; phylum Chordata; class Mammalia; order Rodentia; family Dinomyidae; genus Dinomys; species Dinomys branickii. The sequence goes on along the minus strand of PVLD010033848.1, from coordinate 5,993 downwards.
ACATTTTTATGATCAAGTTTTTGTGTGTCCTACTTAAATATTTGCTAACCCAAGATCATGCATATATTCTATTGTATTAAATTCTAGAAACTCTGTTTGGTTGTCTGTATATTTATGTATGTTTATAGTGCTGGGCATGGATCCCAGAGTCTTATACATGCTAGGCAAGTACTCTACCAGTAAGCTACATGTGCAGCCCAACTTTAGTTATTGTAACTTTTAGGTACACAGTCTGCCTAAAATTGGGCTTTTGTTTAACATGTGAAATAAAGATTGTTTGATTCTTTTAAGTGTGGCTATTGGCATGGTATATAGCTCAGTAGTAGACTATGTCCATAGCATGCAGAAAGCTTGGGTCCCCTCCCTACCACCACAAAAATAAAAGAACAGGGTAGGGTGAGGGAGAGAAGAAGGGAAGGCAGAGATCAAACCAATAAAATATGGATATCTAGTTGCCTCAGCACTACTTTTCACTCCTGAAATAATCCCTACTCAGTTGTGAGTTATGAATGTAAACACTCACTATTTGATTTGACTTTCTATTATTTTCTTTAGCATTATTGTATCACTGTTCATTCCTGCTATTGACCTGCAATTGTTGTCAAACTTTGATATCAGGATTACTCTGGTTTCATGAAAGGAGGTAGGAAAATGTCACCTCTTTTACAATGAAATATATATTTTAAGATTAACATTTCTGTTAGTGTCATAACCTGGCTCTGCACTTTTCTTTGAGGGAAAGTTTGTAATTGCAAAGACAATTTTCTAAATAGTCTAGAGCTGCCTCATCTGTCCCTTTGTGTGTGGGAGTTAGTTGCGTTAAGCCAGGTGAAGATAATCTGAGACTGATATGGTCAAGCCCTGCTGGTCTAAACCAGAGGTTACATCTTAAATATCAGTAAGTGCTACTCTGTTAATGAATATGATCAAGGCTGGCCAAGAAAAAGGTAATGGGAGCTGGTGGGGATTGCAGAGCCCTTGTCCCCTGACAGAACGGTAGCCATCATCTCCAGCCAATTATCACCGTGTAAGAAATGGGACCCAGTAAGGTCAAATGATTTCATTTAAATAACAAATCAGAAGCTTGGATTACTCTGTAAAAAGTCTCTGAATATTCAAATGGTGAGTAATTCAAATGTTTAAAAAATTGTGTGGGCTACACAAAACATTTGTGCATGCCCAATTTAGCCCCAAGTCTGCTAGATTGCAACTTGTACTCCAAGCTAATGAAAAGCACAATAGCAGAGATAAATTCTATTTTCAAGTAACAGAACTCACTTTCATCAGATATTTATTTATACGTATGCTTGAATGTAAATTTGTTTGTCCTTTAATGTATCCTATTAAAATGAAAATTTCGATTTTAAAAATTCAAATCTGTGAATAGCTAGAATATTTACTTTTATTCTCCTGTTTTTACTTTTATTTCCATAAATCTTATTTTGATGATACACTTAGTATCCTGTGGGTTTTTTAAAGCATTGATTTGAGTGTAGCTATAGTTTGCATTTGGTTTGAATATGTTTCCTAAAGGTCCTTTGTGATTAAAGACTTGGTCTACAAGGTAGTATTATTGGAAAGTACCATACCAATAACCCATTGTACTGGTGTGCTATCGGAGATAAGTTAGAGAACAAGGCTTCACCCCTAGGGTAAAAGTCCTTATTACTTGAACAATAATGAGGGAACTGAGCATTGAAGAAAGGCAAGAAGTTTCTCATTTGTAGCATTCTGAATCTATTTTCTTAACTGGATCTTAGATGTAAAAACCCAGTTCTGAATGAGGTAGTGTTGATTGAAAAGTACTGATCCAGGTGATTTCCTTAAAGTGTCTAGTATTCATGTGTGTTTCTGCAGTGAGTACAGTACTCAGAATTGGGTATTCTTCTCTGTTCATAAGTGACACTGTAGGCTTCAGTCCACTTTCACAGCATGTGAGTGGGTATGGTTTATTGGTGATATATGAAACTGATTGATTTTTCTGGCAACTGCATTTAGGAAGGAAAGTGCTAAAATATATTAAGATTACAAGAGGAATTTAATTTTAATGATGTAATACATTTATTTGTATTCCCTAAAGCTTGATAAGCATAGAGAAGCATGGGAGAAACAAAGCAAATAGTGGTTTTTGTATAATAGGAAACATTAAAACATTTGGTAACTTGCTCTGCAATGTATACCTGAGGATATACTAGGGAGTTGAGATTGGGAGAAGACATTAAGAAAATCTTCCTGAGGTATTAAACATTGAACATGGATTATCCACAAAATGAAGGGAGATCTCCTTCCTGCATTGAAGAAAATAGAATTTTGTTGATATGGAATCGTTTGCAGTTTAGCCCTGCCATGGGAATAAACTGAATGATTGCTGCTACAATTGAATAGTCCTTTAAACCATACTCCATAAATTCTATAACCATCCATAAGTATGACATCTAAAAGAGAGACTAATAGCTTGAGGGCCCATGGTTGTGAAAAAGTACTGAAGTGGTCATTGAGAAGGCCTAAATTTTTCCATTTTCCAAAAGCTAATGGCAACCTATTTTTTAATTCACTGGATGATGACTTCAGTAAAGACAATTTTGTCACAAAGATTTTTATGGGGACCTGTAGTATATGGAAAGATTTTTCTGAGAAAATACTGTTTACTGCTCCGTTTACTATGGGTCAAGAGACTGATTTTTAGGACAGAGCTATTTTATTATAGGCATCTTTCTATACTTTATCTAAAGGCAGACAAGTGGGTCCTAATGTTACAAAGAACTACTCCGAGCTAAGTGAGAGTGTTACTGTTGGACAAGTGAGAACAAATAACAGGCCCCGTAAGTGCAATCACTGCTCATACGGATTTTATTCATAATAGTCCCAATGCCAAAGCAGACATTTTCTTTCTTCTCATGTGATTGCTACAAGTTTCTTAGTGTCACCAGGTTCCCGAGTTGTTGGTTATCATTCAGGTTTCATGCTGTACACCTGGACTGACACAGTTCTAAGCTGGATCAAACCGTAGAGTACTGGAGGACAGGTGGCTCTCCCTAAGCTATTAGCTATTCTTAATTCATTTGATATTCTGTGTCACAATATATGCTTTGGCATTTATAGAGTGTTCCCCTCTTTAAAAATTTAATCTTTTCTAAAGTCTGTACTTACACTCCCGCCCTGGATACAACTGTATATATATTGAACTTGGCCACTGGTAAGTGTTAATAGCTCAGCCAGGGAAAGCGATCCATAGAAAAGTGGAAAAAAGCCCTGGAAAATTAAATCTATGAGTATACACTCCATCGGAAAGTGGTAAATCTGTAGCAGTTCATACTCTATGTTTCTTACACAGCGGTAAACTCCTCTTTGTCTGATGGCCACTATTGTCTAAAAAAAGAGGGGCTGGGGTTGCAAAAAAGAGCAAAAAGTAGAGATGTCACCTGACACCCCCCCCCCCGAAGGACAGAGGACAAGTGAAGTCAAGGGAGCGCAAGGTGCCGTCTTCGTGGGGCTTCTTCGAACATCTGTGGTACACGTCGTTAAACCTAAAAGAGTGAACACCTGAATATCCAGAAGAAAAATAGAATGCTTGAGGGGTCTTTTCCCTTGGGATTCTATTAAGTTTTTGGCCTTCAAGGTCTGTTGGCATGGAAAGCGAACTTAGAAGTCTTTCCGTTACGTATGAGAACAAGATAGCAGGACTACGAGGTCAGACGTGGTTTTCCCAACAGTAAGCCACGGACCTCTGCCTAATGAGTTTAAATCATCCTGACTTCGTGTATATTTCTAATATTTTTTAAACATAAACTTTATTATCTAGAATAGTTTTATATTTATGGAAAATTGTGAAGATAATTCAGAGTTCATAAACGCTTCAACCCATTTCTCCTGTCATTAGTGTCTTATAGCACTATACATTTATTAAAATAAATGAACCAATAATTATATAATTACTCACTAAAATTCACTTTTATGCATATCTTCTGAGTATTTCCCTAATGTCTTCTTTCTGTCCCAGACTCCCATCCAGGATACTGTACTGTATTTAGCAGTCATGTCTCCTTAGCCTACCCTTGGCAGCAATTTCTTGATTTTGCTTTTGTTGACCTAGACAGTTTTGAGAAATACTGGCCAGACATTTTGTAGACTGTCTCACAAGTAAGACTGATCTGATGTTTTTCTAATGAGTAGACCTATAATGGAGTTATAGCTTTTGGAAGAAAGCCCACAGAGGTAAAATACCATTTTTGTTATATCACATCACACGGTCATATTGTTAACATGGCTTACCATTGCTGGTGTTAACACTGATCATTTAGCGGGGATGGTTACTATCAGGTGTCTCCACTGAAAATCCTTCCCTTTTTCCTGGTTTCCTTGGGAAGGAAGTTACTATGTGAAGTTAACTTTAGGGAGTGAAGAGTTAATTTCCCATTCCTTGAGGGCAAAGTAGCTATATAATTTGGGATTCTTCTGCATGCCAAATGTCTATTAATCCTCATTTTTGTTCAATCATTATATAGACTCATATATTTACTTTCTTCTTTGCCTACATTACTATTTTTTGTGGTACTGAAGATTGAACCACAGGCCTTCTCACTGAGTTGCAACTCATCTTTTTAATTTTTTTTTATTTTGAGACAGGGTCTTTCTAACTTGCTAAATTACCCATATGGGCAATCACTCCTGCCTTGGCCTCCCAGAATGTCGGGATTCCAGGCATGTGGCATCATACCTGGTTCAGTCTGGCTTAATTTTTAAATTGCTGATATATATTAATGAATCCTTGTTATGTTTATGCTAGATGTTCTTTCCTTTTACACTCTCTTTCTTGTGAACTTCCCACTAGACATTGTGCATTTTATGGATACAGATCCCTGATTGGCTGATATTGCTTCTCAACACAGTTCTGGCAGATGTGCATTTTATGGATACAGATCCCTGATTGGCTGATATTGCTTCTCAACACAGTTCTGGCAGATGGAAAATTTAAAGCAAAAATTCTTTTCTGGTTACCATTTGGTGACCAGCTGTGTATAGGCATAGATTGGGTAGAATACTGGAAAAGAGGGAGATGCACATGTATGCATGCCTTCATTTAAGCCCTATGGTCCTACAGTCCCAGAAGGAGTTACTGCCTCCCAATGTCACAAAAATACTGAGTTACAGCCCACTGGATAAGTGGCTCAAGGGATCTAGAGACTCCCTTGTTGTGAGATAGAACTGATAATAGCATCGATGCATCCATAGCTGAAAGTCCTGTCCTGTGCTCCATTTTGTTTTGTTACCGTGGGGTAGCACAGGCTTCCTTTTGGGCACCTGAGTGCAAAACTTCTAGCCCTTATGTGTATACAACTATGGTTCATATTCAAAAGCAAGAGGTGTGTGCATACCAGTCTACATGCAGCCTGGGAACTTCTAGGTTTGGGCTAGGACCTTTTTGTATAATACATGAAATGAAACTTCATTTGAATTTCATAATTACCTACTACTGGCATGATTTAGAAGCAGCTGGTAGGTCAATATGGTGCTCTTTTTGCATTTTAGTACTGAGAAAAATATAATGCTAGATATACCACCATTAAAGTTTCCCGAATAACACATGCACACACACGCACGTGCGCACACACACACACACACACACACACACACACACACAGTGGTGATATCCATGCTTGAAACTCAGCTAAGATAACACTAGTCTCAACTTGACTCACTTTTTAATTCCATCTAAAGATGAATGAGAAAAATCACTGACCTATATCTACAGCACGGTTCTATTTTTTCCTAAATGAATTCACTAGAGGATCTAACAGCATAAATCTAATTTCCCATGAATTAAATGAAGGCAATCATAGTGCATTTAATGCTTTCAATGGAATAAAATATTTTCCTGAATACAGACTCTCTCGACCTATGTAGGAGACCTTACGGGTGAGCCGTGGGCTGGCAATGAGTAAGTGCTGCTCAGCAGGTCAGACGCGTACAGCTGGAGGAAGATCGTGAAACTC
>PVLD010033847.1:0-13249 GCA_004027595.1 Dinomys branickii | reverse complement strand
CCCCCCCCCCCCCCCGCCACAATGGTCCAACTGTTCTGCTGGGCCCTCAGGTGACTCTGGCCCTCCTCCTCCAGTCAGCCTGCGCAAGGCCGGCAGAAGCTGCAGCTCAAGGAGACCATTGTCTATGGATAAGCCCGCTCTTCCGCTGCCCCTCCAAATCACCCGTCAGGTCCTGCGGCCCCTGGCTCAAGCACTGATCTCAGCAGAAGGACCGTGCTCTTTCCTTGGACACCCTCGTGCCTGGGCTCTTGTCCACCTCCCCCCGCTGTCCCCTCACCCTTGGTCCCCCAGGGTCACCTTGGGGACCTCCTGGGGCTCACCCCTCGGAGGGCAGCTCTGATTCTGAGAACACTTACCCTAAACCTGATCACCAAGTCAGCTCCCAGCCCTGGCTTCTAGAGACCCTGCTCTGGGCGTGTCACGAGATGTTTCCCAGCCCCACCCGCACTTGCCCATAAGCACCAGGCCAAGGTGGCTCTGCTGGCCATGGCATCATCACAGGCAGCCAGTAGTGCCTGGTGCGCAAGGGAAGGGCCGGGTGTCAGGCACCTGCCAGACAGAGGCCTTCTCCCAGGAGGCCACATCCCAGAGGGACATGACGATTGACTGATTGGAAGAAAGTCACAGAGGACACATGGGTCATGGGAGGGCTTTGGACAAGGAGCCGGGAGGAGGCTCTCTAGAAATGAAGAGAAGAGCCTAGTCAGGCAAAGTGCCCAGCAAGGTTCTGAGCAGGGCAGTGCAGAGGCCGAGGTGTACCCAGCATCCCTGCTACAAGAGGTGCAGCGGGAGCCTTCAGCCAGCAGGAGTGTGGGGCAGCTGAGGTGGGCGGCCGCAGGCCGGAGTGTGGGCAGCTGAGGTGGGCGGCCGCAGGCCGGAGTGTGGGGCAGCTGAGGTGGGCGGCCGCAGGCCGGAGTGTGGGCAGCTGAGGTGGGCGGCCGCAGGCCGGAGTGTGGGGCAGCTGAGGTGGGCGGCCACAGGCCGGAGTGTTGGCAGTTGAGGTGGGCAGCCGCAGGCCTGAGTGTGGGCAGCTGAGGTGGGTGGCCGCAGGCAGGCGGCCAAGGTGAGGCATTTGGATTTTCTTCCCAACCTTTCTTTGGGATTTCCTTTCTACCTTTCCAGGGCTTTCTCCCCCAATTCCACATCCTGTCTGTGTCCTGGTCACGTCTTCTTGCCTCCCTTTGCTCCCCAGCCCAAGGCTGAGCCGACACTGGCCGCCTCTATTCCCACAGGGAGGGATCTGTACTTGCTCTGGATTTCCGCAGTGCTGGCCACTAGGAGCCCTCAGGCCTCGGTGAACCTCGTGACCACGCCTCACATCCCAGCTGACTGGGCTTGAGCTGCCTCCCAGGAATGAAGCCCTAAGGGTGGGGGCAGCTGCCACCCTGGACCTCAGCCTCCTCCCTCTGTCCCCCGCACCACATACAGCAGGGCCCTGGTGGGGAGCCTTCCCACACAGGGCCTCTCCAGGCAGGAAGCTGGGGCTGCAGACGACAGGCGGTGCAGGGTGGGTACCTTCAACTGTGGAGATGCACTCCCGAAGCCATTTTCCAACCTGGGGAGCAAGAGGAAGGACTGTGACGGGGCACCAGGCACCCTTGGGGCACAGAGGCCGGGCCGGCTCTGGATCCCATTCTGTCCCAGCAGGGCTCAGAAGGCAGCAGTCTAGGAAACCAGTGGGCAGGGGACTTGCAGGGGCTGCCACTGAGGTATCAGCGGACACATGGGTGCCCAGTGGCGGATGTGAGGGCTGCGGGGCTCTCAGGACAGGACAGGAGCAACGCGGTAAGTGCAGGGCCGTGAGAACGACGCACCCTGGCCTCAGGGCACAGCTGGGGCCCAGGAAGAACCACTGACTGAAGTGAGTAGTGCTGGCTGGATTCTACTCCAGGCCCGGCCCAGAGCACACACCCTCCATCCCCACAGCACTGAGTAGGTCAAGTGAAGACAAAGGCCACCTGTGGTGTCGCCTCCTCTCAGGCCACTGCTCCCTCAGCTGGTGGCTGAGTCGGGCGTCCCTGCTCACCAGGTCGGAGAGTTTCTGCAAGAGCCAAGATTCCCTGAGATGGCTGCAGCCAAGCCTGCCCCGCAGCCTGGCCGACCTCGCCTCCCTCAGTACCTGGAGGAAGCTAGTGGCCACGGGGTCCTCGCGGAGCATGGGACTGTACAGGGCCACCCACCGGCTGACCAGCCGGAGGATCTGCTGCCTCCGGTTGCAGATATAGGAGCTGCGCTCCGGCTCGCTGCCCCCGGCAGACTCTGCCGGCTGCGCGTGGAAGGTGAGTGCCAGTCAAGGGAACCACGACACGCCATGGGTCCCCAGCACGCCAGAGCCAAGGAAGGGCAGGGTATGCCCCCGCAGCAGACTGGTCCTGGGACAATGCTGGCACCGAGGGGGATCCTCGCCTGAGCAGCACCCACACCCCACCCCCACTGTCGGGCTGGGAGGATATTGGTGCAGCAGGGCGGCACACAGCTGGGCGTTGGGCATGAAGACACTGTGGGTCAGGAGGAAGTCGCTGAGGAAGGTCTCTGTGGGATGGGGCGGGCGCAGACTTCAGAGGTCAGGTCTGCTGAGCACAGCAGAGCATCCCTTCCCCAAGGCCCTCCCCACAGACAAACCCCTGTGAGCCCCACCATGCCAGGCACGTGAGCACAAGCTCTGGTAAGCAGACATCTTGCGGAGTGCTGTGTGGGCCAGCCCAGTGCCCAGGGAAGTCAGACATCGGTGCCCGGCCCCACCCCAGGCTGCACTGGCCACACCTGAGTCAGACAGCAGGCAGGGAGGGCGTCTCCTGCCCTACCTGCTGGGTCATGAGCACTGGAATCCGGCCGCATGGCCTCCAGCAGCAGCTCGAGGATCTTCTCTGGGGTGCCAGACATCACCGTGTACCTAGCAGAGAGGCAGATCAGCAGCAGAGGCCCTCCCTCCCCTTTCCGGTGGCCCAAGAGGCGTTCACCACCAGTGACTCCCTTCTTCCCATAGGCCAGCCCTGTCCTGCCTTGGGGTGCAGAGCCAGATGACTGGAGAGGCACTCTAGTCCCTCCAGGGCCAGGGCAGGAGTGGGACGTGGGAAAGGAGCCAAGACTGGGGAGAGAAGAGTGGAGGGGGAGCAGGGCACTGCTCACCGGTTCCTGCCTGGGGTCGGGGGGCGCGAGGGGCCGGCGCCCTGAGAGGTCCTCTCCAGCACCAGCACCACCTTGCCATGCTCTTCCAGCCTCATAGTCTTCGCCTCCACATCCTGGGGAGCAGCCACACCCGTGTTCAACAGGACCCGGTGTCCCTGCACCCTGCCTCCCCGCTCCCTTCCCACCCACGTCCACCCCCTGCTCTGCCCACACCACAGACCTCAGTCCCCAGGCCCCATTCCCAAGCCCCTCCTCCAGCCCTTGCCTGTGGAGACCCCACTCTGCACAGGACGGCCTCCTCTCGTGCCATGTCCCCCCATACTCCCCAGGCTCTCCCACACTGAGGTCTCACTGAGCCCTTCGTGGTCATGGGCTTCGCCCTCGCACGAGCCTGTATGCAGCCCTTGCCCTTGCCCTCACGCCCCACATCTCCCTGCAGCCTCTCTCTGCTCCCCTCGCTGTTCCCCTCACATCTCTCAGCCTCTGTTTTCTGCCTCCCCACCCCAGAGGCACCTTGATGATTCGGTTGAAGTCCTGTTTGTCCACACGCAGGAAATGACAATTATCTTCCCGCAGAATGATGGTGGCCGCCCGGGGTGCATCGTTCACCAGGGCCAGCTGTCCAAAGTCATCTCCCTCATGCAGCGTGGTCACCAGCCCCTGCAGCCAGGCCTCAGTCACAGCCTACTGCAGGCCCAGCCTCGCTGGTCAGACCCAGACAGGAAACAGGGGGAGCACAGGAAGCCTTGGGACTGACCAGGGCACTATCCATAAGCTGTGATCAAGGCATGGTTACAACCTAACAGGCCAGGGTGCTGGGAGGCTGGAGGGTCTCACCTTGCCGTGGGTCACCACATTGACAGATCCCTTCCAGATAATGTACCACGAGGTGCCCTTGTCCCCCTGGCTGAACACTGACAAAGGCACAGCTCAGACCCTGCCCTTCCCAGCACCCTGCCCCATCCAGGCCCCTGCACCCAGCCCGGACTTACACACAGTCCCCGCCTTGCTGTGAGATTCAAAGAGAAGGACAGCTGCTAACTCCCGCTTCACCTGTGCGGGGTGGAGGTGAGGAGGGATCAGGTGCAAAGACCCACTTGCTGCGGGCAGGGTATGGCCAGTGAGGTGTTCCTGGGCAGGCCAAGAGCAAGAGGTGGCTAGGGCAGCGGGAAGATAGTCAGACCGAGGGCACGAAGTTAGACTGAGAAGGTCCAGCCACGGCTGGTGGGGAGGGAGCCACCCTGGTCAGCAGCGGGAGCCTGCCGGAGTCACTGCCGGACAAGGACAGGTCTAGACGGGCGAGGGCAGGGGACTCACTGAGTTGGAGAGGTGAGCCACAGCCTTGATGTGCAGCAGCTCCTCGAAGATGAGGTCCAGCTCCTCATCCAGGCGCTGCCCTGGGCTGCAGGTGCAGAAGTAACAGGAGTACATGAGGAACCGTGGCCCAGGGCCAGGGCGGGAGCCAACGCACCCACCTGGCTCGGCCCTGGGGCCAGATGGCGCCTGCTCCTTAATCTTTATCAGTCGGGGGGGGGGAACCTTTGTGGGGTGGGCCCCAGGTGCCAGATCCTGGGCTGAGCACCTTACAAGCTTTATTTCATTCCATGCCCTGACAGCCCGGTGACGCAAGTCCTATCATTCTTGCTTGACAGAAGAGGAAGCTGGTATGGAGAGGCCCAAGGTCACCCACTGAGTAGCCAGTGGAGCTGGACCTGGAACCTTGAGCTGCCCGCAGACCCCCAAAGCCTCCCCTCTTTCGGCTGAGACGGTATGCAGGATGGCAAGGATTCGTTGAGGCCCCTGCCCAGGCTCTCACTGATGAAACAGATAGGCTGGGCATGACAGGGGCCAGAGGACACACAGTGAGTCCGAGATAGAAGAGAGGACCAAGATCAGGTCTCAGCCACAAGCCCGAGAGTCCGTGGAGTCTAAATACCACATGGGACCTGGGGGTGGGGGTATGTGGGGCTCCAAACTCACGGCTTTCGAAGGGCCACAGTAAGCAGGGCATCTGGTCCCCGCTGGGAGAGCAGGGCCATTGCCTCAACCAACTCCTCCTCTAGCTCATGGGCTCCCGCAGGCTCAAGCTCCGGCCCTGAGAACCGATAGAACTGGGCATCTCGGTCCTGGAAGGTCCAGTCGTGTTTCACTGAGCAGCCAAGACCCAGGTGTGGGAAGGAGAAGAAATTGAACCACGAATGTATTAGGTCCCCAGTGCCACACCAAGCCCCTCTGCAGCCCCCCTGAGGCCCATTACCCAGCCCTAGGTCCCCGCCCTGGGCTTAGGCTCACCGTGGCAGAGGGCACCTTCATCCAGCAGCACCTGGCAGATACCCACTGCCTGGCTGCGAGAATGGACCCCAAGCCCCAGGGCCAAGATCCCGTCCACCAGCTCCCGTCCAGAGCAGCACTGCCTGTGGGAAGGCAGGGGCTCTGCATCAAAAAGGCCCCTGCAGACCCCGCTGGCTCTTCCCCGAGCAGCAGGGTTAGGCTGTGCCTAGACTAGGGGGGAGGGGAAGACGATGAGGGCAGTAGGGCCAGGGGAGAGAGCAGGGCCCACTCACCGGTGGAGCCTGAGATGGTGCTTCCGATCGCGGATGAGGGTCGGATAGGTGGCCAGGAGGTGTCGATGCAGGTACCTCCCAGCCCTGAGCACCCGCTCCGTGGAGGCCTTGGCAGGAGGACAAGCACAGCTGGCTCAAACCCTGCACCCCACCCCCTGCTGCCCCTCCCCACCTCTCCTCCTCAGCCTGTACCTGCTCTAGGCTCTCGCTGAAATCCAGGGACTCTTCACTGTTGGTGAGTGGTGTCTGAGAACAGCAGAGAGTGTGTAGGTCGGCACAAGGCCAGCAAACTTGGCTGTGGGGCCCCTCCCTGCCCACCTCACTACCATGCCTGCCCACTCCCCAGCCCCAAGTGCATCGGTTAGTCATTTAAGCAACAAATGAACATTCCTGGCACACCCCCAATGCCAGGCATCACCTCTTCCCACCCTACCTCCCCAGCACCAAACCTTCTTCGGCCTTCTGCACCTGAGCACCATAACCCTATAGAGACCCCAAGACCCCCACTCTGCTTGCTCAGGGCCCAGGGTGCCCAGGCTCCCAGAAAAATTGCTCCTCTGTGGGGTAGGGTCAGGGGGTTGGACGGAACGTGAGGGCAGAAAGGAAGGCCCGAGAGAAGCCAGGGCGGGAGCAGCTCAGGGGCCGAAGATGTGGGCTCCAGGGCTGGGCGGCAGGCCTGACATTAGGCCCAGATGTCCGCCCAGCTCAGGACCAGGACAGGCCCAGTGCCCTCTGTGAGCCCGGTTCGGCCTGGCTGCTGAAAATGTAAGCCCAAAGCTATGCTCCTGGACTCAAAGGCCTGTCCTTTCATTCACTGGTGCGTGACCTTGAACAGGCGAGTTACTCTCCCCGCCTCAGGTTCCTCAGGTATAAAACCTACCAAATACTAACAACCAACCCAGATGCTTCAGGAAGGTTTGCGGGAGGTGACACATACTGCACGTTCAGACTGTTGCCTGGCCGGGAGCTGTGGGTACAGGCTAGCTGCTATTACTTAGCACTCCGGGCCAGGGCCGGCAGCTTGCTAGAGGCTGTGTTCTCCTGAGAGGCGCTCTGAGTCTGTCAGCCTCCGAGAGTGAGTGAGATGTGGGACAGAGCGGAGTGGCTCAGGGCTTATCTCGGACTCACTGGACAATAAGGTCTCCCTGCCCTGGGAGTCAGTGAAGGCATCAGACTCCAGAGGGCGGGATGTCACCATGGAAGCCCCTCACAGTCCTCCTTTCTGGCTACTTGAGAACTGAACTTAGTGGGCTGACTGGACTGGATGCCCGGTCCTCTCCCATCCCGCCCAAAGACAGAGCACTGCACAGTTTTCAAGGCATGTCCTCCTTCTGTGTTATGGGTCCAGAGTCAGCACCGTCTGTGCTCTAGGACTCTCGGGAAACTAAAGGCTGAAGGTGAAGCGCCCCTCGGAAGTCATCTCTGTGCTCAGGACGAGCAGCTGCTGTGGGGAAGCTCAGGTTCCCCCACCAGTGCTCTTGTGCTTGGCCTCGCCCTGCCCACCACTCCCGCAGTGTCCCCTTCCGCCACTTCCTTCCACACCAGTGCCTCCCCTGCTCTCCCACCTGCACTCAGGGCCTGGGGAAGGACCTGGCGAGAAGCTGGAGCCTGAGTCCACTCCCCTGGGGCTGGCAGGTCCCTAGGCATGGGCACTTTGCCACTGAGCCCAGGCAGAGGTCTGCGTCTGGTATGCACAGGCGCCCGGCCCAGGGCTCGTCGGAAGTCACTAGGTGTCCCAAGGGCATCCCTGGCTGGGTCATGGGGCCAGCCCAGTGCCAAATCCAGAGCCCTGAGACTTCATGGCAGGAAGCGAGGAGGAGGAGGAGCCAGGAAGAGAGGAAGGGCAGGAGTGCTGCCGGCCAGCCCCGTGTTGGAACAAACAGTGCCTGAGTGCTAACGACTTGTTATTCATAGCAAAGTGCCCAGGTCGTCCCAGTCCCTGCCCCAGCTCCCTTTGGTGCCCACAATCCAAGCTTCGGCACCAGCTCCCTTCCTGGTATTATTCTGATCAGGAGGGGGTGGCAGACCACATGGCCAAGCTGGTCCTTTCCTGTCCTACCCCAGAGGATGAGCACAGCGACAGAGAGTGTCCCTGTCTCCCACTCAGCACAGGTGAAAGCTGAGGACAGCACCTACAGGCCTTTCTCTCACCGCCCCCCAGGAAAGCAGGTAGTCAGGGGCCTGAAGACACTTGCAGTCACACAACTACGTGGAAAGGGGAGACTCTGCTGAGTGACTCCACTACCAGCGCTGGCCTGGGAAGGGAGGTGTTTTGCACCACGGCTCACAGACGGAGGGCAGAGGCACAGAGGTTACGTAACCTGCCATACAGCCGCAAATAGGACCCACACTTGCGCATGCGCTGAGCACTGCTCCATCGCCACGGTGCCTGCCCTGTGCCTCCCCTGTGTGTCGTGGACGCCAGACAGCAGCAGTGCTCTGCCCTCAGGAGCGTCCCGAGGCAGGAGTCAGACTGGCTTGCTGTCAGAACCCCTCCTCCCCTGCAATCATCAGTGCATGGGAACCTCGGATGGGGCAGGAACTGGGCTGCTAGTTAAGGGTCAAATGTTAGATTTGGAGTTAGACACCTAGGTTCAAATGCTGGTTCGCAACTTGCCATCTGGTCCCATAGCCTTGTGTTGATTATCTGACCTCTCAATGCCTCTGTCTGCTCATCAGTAAAACAGGGTTGATGTGATAACAGTACCTATCCTGAGGACTGTTGTGAGGACCCCATGAGTAAATAATACAAAGCAACCGAGTGGTGCTCACAACCGCCCAGTAAGTGCTAAATACTAAATACAGTGACCCCAGCCACTTTCCTTATTTCAAGATGGGCACCTGTTACCCAGACACAGTGCACAAACCCTGGCCAGGCCCTGGCCCACAAACAGGACCCACACATGCATGTTTGCTCAGAGGTGCTCAGTTGGAAAGAAGTCGCTTGTGTGGGTCAAGGTGAAGGCCCGCAGCCCCTCCTACTCTCAGTCCTCACCAGAAGGAGCTGGAGTGGAAGAGGAGGTGCATGGTCCCACGGCACCAGCTGGGTAGCCTGCCCTATCCTCCCTCCGTCACCGAATGTCAGAGTGGGGCTCCAAGGACAGGAACAAAGCCAGATATGAGGGCCTGTCAGACCTGCTCCCTTGATGTGCCTAAGGTCCCAGGCCGGGCCCTGTGTGACGGACAGGGAAAGATGGCAGGGGACACCATGGTCAGCGCTGCACTCTGCAAATGCCTGCCTGGACACAAAGCCCAGCTGCAAGAGGGGGACAACCACATCAGGGCTGACCCCACAGGTTCCTGGGGTCACTGGCCCAGGTGACGGAGGTGAGGCTCTCACAGTCAGGATGGGAACCACAAACTGCTATCATGTGCCCGGGCTGGATGAAAGGATGTTTTCTATTTCAGAGAACAGGGCCACCTGGGCGAGAAGCAGCCCAGGCTGCCCTGAGGCGGTGGGGCCCACTGGAAGTCACCATGACCTCGCCCCTTGACCTCGCCCCTTGCCCTCGACACCAGACGACATCTCAGACCCCTCCTATCTCCCGGAGATGTTCTTTATCCCATCCCAGGGCCATGCTGACCACTGCTAAGTCCTTTCTCTCCGCCTGTCCTGACAGGAACAGAAGGCGCCCTCTCAGACCTTTCTCTGGGAGGTTGGTGGGTTTTCCCTCAGGCCTTTTAGAAAGAAAGCATGGCCCAGATGACGCCTGCCCCGTCCCCTCAGCCTGCTCCCCTCCTTCACCCTGGGTGTGCACAAGCCCTGTGGGCCTGCTCCCTGAGAGCCTTGCCTGGATAAAGCCATCATGAGGAGCGGAGGTGCAGCTGCTGGGCACCAGAACCCCTAAACGTACAGGCACAGTATACTGAAACCACCAGCCCTGGTCTCCAGGGCTAGCAGCAAGAAAGGAGGGGCAGCCTGTTTCTAGCCCTGTAAGTCCAAACTCCCTCTCTCACCAACCCCTCTCCCCAGGGTACACATGCCTGGCCCGGTGCAAGGGGAATTTGTCCTGCACCTTTGTCCCTTCACACTTCAGCAGCCCTCACCCTCACCCTCCAGCCTCCCCATGCAGAGCTCGGGCCAACCCAGCAAGTCTGGAGGCCAGGGGGTGTCAGAAGCCTGGCAGTCTGGTCCACCGCTTTCCAGTCTGTGGGTCCCAGGAGATCCTCCTGTGAGCTCACTGTTGGTACCTGACCTTCTGCCTCCCTGCCCCTACCTCACCCCAGAGCTGGGAAGGGGACAGGAAATGCACAAGTAATTATAGCCTGCCAGGGAAGGGGGGATTCCAGCCCATTGGCTCCCCCAGTACCTATGGCAGTGACTGGCCCGGCGTGGGGGACCAGAACCAGGCCCCGGGGAGGGGGGCTAGGGGAGAGCTGGCACAGACACCCTCCTCAGCTCCACCTGGAAAGAGGGACCCCCTCGCTTCCGCCCTGCCGGGGTTTAGCTCAGCCTCCTACCCCAGCACACAGAACTGGCAGCTGGACAAGGGAGGAAGAAGTTGCCCTGATCCAAGGCACTTGCTGGTAAAAGCTGAGCTGACCTGGTCTGTCACCCACACCTGCCTGCCCCACCCCTTTACCCAGGGCCCTCAGACACCACCCCCACACCCAGGGGCACACACTAGGCGCGGAACCCCAGGACAAGGTGCTCCTGTGCCCGGTGGCGGGACCTGAGCCCCCTCGCTCTGCCCACTCCCATGTCTCCTTTGTTCCCTGGGCTCCAGAGACATTTCTCACTAGCCAGGGAACTCCGGTCACCCTGGAGTCTCCAAACCTCTCAGAACCCACCCCAAGTGCCAGAAAGCCACATGCAAGCAGTGTCCACAGGAGCCCTCACTCCAAGATCAAAAGGCAGAACCAGCCTGTTCAGCTGTGCAGGCAAAGAGCACGTTGCCATGGTAACATGTCCAGCACAGTGAGCACCTGACCCTGCTTAGCCCCCACATCTCCTACCCCACTCTGAAAGAACACAAAAGCACCTAACTGCCCGGCACAGAGGCAACAGATACGTGACAAAACCCTTCTTGTCCTCAAGTCCAAAAGGGGGTACCTGGGCACTAAGCAGCCCCAGACACACAGGTCCCAGCAGTGCGAACCACCCACTCACGCGGCCAGGCCCACAGGTGGAGATACTCACCCATCGCAGCCCCTGGATGCGGCTGGGCCGCCGATGCTCCAGCAGCAGCTGGTAAGAGCAGCTGCGGGGCCGGTACATCCTCCTCAGCACCATGTTGAGCAGGGTCCCCTCTGGCAGCACGTCGGGCAGGGCCCCTATCCGAGCAACTCCCAGGACTAGGCTCTCCTCCACAGCCGGGCCCACCTGCCAGGGGTTCTCACCTGGCCAGCCCACCTGTGGCGCGGGGGGCAGGGTGGACAGCCATGGGCTGGGGCGGATCGAGGAACAACCGTCCCAGGCAGAACCACTTCTGCACAGTCCTCTGGACGGGTCAGGCGGAGGTGCGGCAACCCTGCCAGGAGCCGGGGGAGGGACAGGAAGACCTTCCCCGGCCTGCCGATCTGGCGCGGAGGGTCTCCTGCTGGCTCCCGGGGAAGGCTGCGCCCTTCTTGCCAGCCCTCTGGAATTCTGCCCCACCTCTGCCCCTGCCCCTGCAGGGACCCTGCCCCTCCCAGCCCGAGGCTGCGGATCCGCGGAAGCAGCTCGGCTCGAACCCTCTCCCCACTCCCCACTGACCAACCCCCTCCCGCCTCAGCGCCCCACCGGGCCGGCTTCCTCTCCCGCCCTCTCTACCGCCTCGCGAGCCGCGAGCCGACCGCACCGTACCCACCTTCATGTTTCCCCCGCGGTTCGCACCTCCCAGCAGTCTCTGGCGGGAGACCGAGGGACGTCCGGCCAGCCCCAGCCAGATCCACTTGAGGCGGGGGTCGTAGCGGGGTGCTGGAGCTAAGTCCGGGCGGGTGAGCAGGGGCAGCCGCGAGCCGACCCGCCGCCTGGGCGCGAGCCGCAGGGCTGGGTGCAGAGGCTCATCCCGGGCGGACCAGGCTGTGGGCGAGGGGCGGCACCCACCCCCCGACCGGAGCCTGGGCCTCCGCCTTCGTTCCAGGCGAAAAGGCCAGCTGGCACCGGGCGCTGAAGCCAGGCTGCAGCTGGCACCGGGCCGGGCGGGCCGACACACCCCCGGCCGCCCGCCCTTCCTCGCCCGGAGCGGGGCGGGACGCGGGGGGCGGAGTCCAGGCGTGGAGTGGGGTGGGCGCCCCGCAGCCCCGCAGCCCCGCAGGCCGCAGCACCACCCTGCCCCCCGCACGGGAGCGGATCGGAGGCCCGGGTGTCGCGCGGGCTGGGCGGCCGCCACGTGGCCGGCGGAGAAGGGCAAACACGGAAACGGGGAGGGGGCGGGTGAGTCACTGCGCCCCACCCGGAGGGAAATCCGGCGGGGGCCGCTTCCCGCGGGGCGCCCCGCCTCCCGTTCCGGGGGTCTCTGGCCACCGCGGGAGGCGCTGGGCTGCCTTCCCGCGGGGAACCCCGCTGCCGTTTCCACCGAGGGCCTCCCAGGCAGGCACACTGGATGTGGAGGGGGAAACTGAGGCTGGAGCGGGCGGGCGGGGCTCCACGGCATGGACGGACTGGCAGACGGGGGCCGGGAGGAGGTGGGGTCCGGGACTGGCTGGTGGGAGAGGTTTTATAGGCCACGCGCTGCCTTCGCGGATTCCCGCGTCCTGCCCCGCCCCACGCCACCGCCTCCCTGGGCCTCAGGGTCCACCGCTGGAC
The DNA here is from genome assembly GCA_004027595.1 of Dinomys branickii. NCBI lineage: Eukaryota > Metazoa > Chordata > Mammalia > Rodentia > Dinomyidae > Dinomys > Dinomys branickii. The sequence goes on along the minus strand of PVLD010033847.1, from coordinate 826 downwards.
AGGTTGCCCGGCGCCCGCTCTGGGTCTCATCCCGGTTTCCGAGAGGGCAGAGACTGACATCCCCGGGAGGAAAGCGACTTCCCTGACGCCTGGTAATTGCTCAGGAGGATAATGAGAGTTTAGAAGGCATGAACCCTGACCCCAGCTTCCTAGGACCCCCTCCTTCTGCCCTTTCTCTCCCTTTTCTTTTGCCATTGAGCCTGCCAGACTGAGGAAGGAACGTTGCTGACCCGCAGATGCCTCTGCTGTAGAAATGGAGACAGCCATCCTGCGCAGAGAATTGTTTTCTTGACAAGGGGGAGGGGAATTTTAATTGTTAAGATCCCCACCCCGCCCTTTTTTTCCAGATGGAGTCTTCTGTGTAGTTCAGGCTGGCCTTGAATTTACAGTGTGCCCCAGGCTGGCCTGGAACTCGTAGGGATCCTCCTGCCTCAGCCCCCCAAATGCTGGGATTATAGGCCTGTGCCACCACGCTTGGCTAAAATCCCACTTTAATATGTGTATGTATATATTTTTTCCAGGAGTTTATTGAAGTGCATGTTCCCACTCCCCAAATTTGCGGTCTTAGTAGCATGAATGGAAACACTACTTTGAACAAACATCTCAGATCATCTGCTCTACCCTGATTCCATTTTTTTTTTATTTTAGAAACATAAAAGTACAAAAACATATTGACAAACAGACACCCATTATCATAGAAAATAGTACAATCACAACTAATCTATAGACAAGGTGATATGGTCTCAACAGTAGTTGTTGCTTTATCCATTGATATCTTCGAATTGTAGATGTATGGACCCATATACAGACATGCAAATTTAGTCAG